>JABWDQ010000336.1:2500-26926 GCA_014839995.1 Xenentodon cancila
AGAATCCCAATTATATGTCCAGGAGTGAGGAGAACCGGATCCACGGCCCCGAGAGCCGTCTGCCTGTGGATCTGCTGAAGTCAACAGCAGCAAACAGCCGGGACAGCAAGAGATGGCATTAAATAATGTCACCGGTCTCCTACAGCATCTATGAATGAATGATTCAGGAGCTACGTTTCCTGAGAAACTACAATGTTTATGAATATGTATTTGAAAAAACCCTTGGTTGCAGATTAAAATGCAGTTCCACCTCTGACCATCCCAGTGTCTGCCTTCACCTGTCTGTATGGATGTCTGTTGGATACTTGCTGACATCCCGACCTGCAGTCCTCTTCCCTGTGGATCACCAACTATCCAAATTACCCATATACACAGAAGTCTTATTGGACTACTGACGATAGTTACTTGTATCCTGCCTTGTACCTTTCACGGTGTGTCTGTGTCTTTATTCTTTCTTTACTTCCTCTTCTACCCGGCTGGCCTTCGGCAGGAGGGTCCCCCCTTATGAGCCAGGTCCTGATCCAGGTTTCTTCCCTCTTAAGTGGGAGTTTTTCCTTGCCACTGTTTGGCTTAAGGTTTTTCTTCCATTAGTGAAGTTTTTACCTGCTGTTGTTTATGTAATAATTTCTCGGGGGGTCATGTTCTGGTCCCTGGAAAGATCCTGGAGACAACTTGTGTTGTAATAGACGCTATATAAATAAAATTGAATTGAATTGAATTGAATGTATAACTTTTGGGTCCTACCAACTTGGTATCAACCATTAATATATGTGCAAACAAGGGCCAAAAAATAAAAAAAAGTTTCCTGAGAAAGATCCAAGTGTAACATAAGAACCAGGAGAAGGTGTAAGTATGCACACACAGAAACAGTGATGATAAACGCGCTCACCCATTGACCACAGAGACATAAGAAGACTTCTCTCTGGGTGATTTGGTCTTCACCTGAAACCCACCTCTTTATCAGTTTCTGCTGCTACATCTGTGTCCGATCCCTGGAAAGAATTCAGTCCAGCTGAACGTTTCCATGCTGGGATCATCCTGACATCAACCACATTATCTGGATGGACGTGCAGAGACCACTGACTTATAATCTTACAATGTTCTGCTGCATCAGATACATCTTGATAGTTAAATGTTCTCAGATATGGGACAGAATGATCTCTCAGAAATTCATGAAATGTAACCAGATGTTTACCTCCAAACACACTTATCAAGGATAACACCTTGTTTTGAGTAGTGCATGATGTTTTCCAGCCAAATGACAGCATCTCAAATGTTGGAAAAGAAAATGTAGGTCAAAAGTGGGATTTCAAGCACAATAACAACAATAGCTGCTTCTCTGATTCAGAAATGACTTAAACTAAAACATGAGTTGGACCAGAAAGAGGAGGAAATAAAGAAAAGGAAAGAGAGATTTGAATTTGTAGTGGAGATAACAGCTGTTCAGGTAGGATGGAGGTCCTCAGCAGCTGGTATGTTCATCCCTGGACTGGTCGGTCCTGATCCAGACTTGTGGCTCAGCTGCCAGAAGAAGTTGTCTTCAAACGTACATGACTGTATCAACGTCATCCCCGTCTACTCTGGACCAACAAAAGGACAGAAGGACCTGCTTCTGCCTGGAACCGGACCAGGGACCTTTCGTGTGTAAGACGAATGTGATAACCACTACACTACGGAAACTACGTTTAAAAACATGTAAAAGTACATTTTAAAAACTTATGAGAATCACTGTGACCCCTGAACTGAACTGATCCCAGTGATCCGGTTGGGGTCTCGGGGGGACAATTCTCTGCTGGTCTCCAGTCAGTTATAAAGTTTGACCCCAAAACGTCTTCTGTCTGTTTTAGTCTGGGTCTCATCGTGGTCCTCAGCTCCACTGTGGGACCTGTAGTGTTTTTGACCCCAGGTCCTTGGTCCCCTGGGAACTAGGGACCCCCAAAGTTCCCTTTGCATATGACTGTAGAAAGATAACGGTGATGGACATGCTGCCCACTGCCAAACCAACTGCTCTTTGTTGATCATTTGGCATTTACTGTAATGTTTTATTAGCTGGATGTCCAAGTACTTCTCTGAATATCCTCCAGCTGATCCAAAATGCAGCAGCGTGAATGTTGACAGGAATCAACAGGAGAGAGCACGTCTTTCCCATGTTTTCCTCCCTCCATTGGCTCCCTGGAAAACTCTGAATCCAATTCAAACTTTTATTACTTGCATTTAAAGTCCAAAACGACCTTGCATCGCAATATTTGCAAGACCTGATAGAACCATATGTTCCTAATAGAGTTCTCCGTTCTCAGAGTTCAGGTTTACTCGTAGTTCCAAGAGGATCCAGACGTAGTTTTAGACGACGGGAATTCTGTTATCAGGAACTATCATTATGGAACCAACTTCCAGTTTGGGTTAAGGAGGCTGACACCACCTCCACCTTTCAAACTAAACCTAAAACGTTTCTGTTTAGTAAATCATAGAGTTAGTACTTTAATGTGTCAGGACCAGTAGTCAGAGCTGCAGCTGCAGGACCAGACCAGAGCAGCTGGTCTTCAACACAGCTTCATCCTGGATCTGCTGCTGTAGACCTGCTGCAGGGGGACCCCAACATGATCCACTGACTGGTGCCCCTCATCTCCTCTGGTTCTCTTTCTCTTCATCAGCACTAACATGTTAGATGTGTTGAAGCTGAAATGTTCAACACAGGCGGTGCTGCAGACAGGCTGAGCAGGTGGAAGAAAGACAGGTCACCTGTATCACTGGTGTACTGAGGGATAGTCTCTCCAACTATCTAAAAAGGTGCTAAATGTCAGTTTTTGTCAAATGTCATTTCCTCCAACTCTTACCAGTTCAGGATGTTATTTAGCACAATTCAGTCTGTTACAAATCCTCCTTCCAATGTTTTAAAACATGTGTCAAGTCAACCTGTGTTGACTTTCTTCACTGTTCTGTCATCTTGAGCAGAGAGAGTGATTAAAGGTATCACACCTGACCATGTCAGATTTGGAGCTTCAGTTGTACTTCTGCTTCAGCACCTCTCCACGGTGGTCTGTGCAGTAACACCATCATGTCCTGCAACAGCATGCAGGTGTCCGTCCATCGTCAGCAGACACACGGCTGCGGGGCGGCTCAAGGGTGCTGCAGCTGTACTCCAGCTGTCGGTGTCGGGGCTGTACCTGCCTTAATAGAAGTCAAAGTTTCTTTTACGCTGCTTCTGCGTGTAATCCATGTCTCAGATACTGTTTCTATTTTCAGCTTTTTTTGGTCAAATTGACAGATGAGGTGGACCTGTGTCTCCTCTGGCAGCCTCCTCTTCTTCACCTGTCCAGCTCTGATGGTGTCCCGTCTCTTTGCTGCACTCACAGACAGTGAGTGGAGGCTGTTTCAGAGCTCAGAGTGGGAACCAACAGTCGTGCAGCTTCTGTGGTGTCTTGTTCAGTTACATGTTTGATTCACTGATGGAAAGAGTTTCTTTGTTCTGTACTTTTATTGTAAAATGACTGTTTCTCTGTATGTTGACTGCATATTTGTATCTGTACAGAATAATAAACTTGACCGACAACCTGAGTATCTTTTTACTTCCAGATTTTGTATTTGAGTTATAGACAGTTTTAACAATATTTTATTGAAAATAGTAAGTATATTTTTATTTAATATTTAAAATTAATATCCTTATTAAGCTGATCTAATTCAAAGTTCAGCTCTGAAGATGTTTGTTAGTTATTAACGATCAGTAAAAGGTTTTCACAGCTTCTCCAAATCAAATATGATGGTTGACATGAGTAGAGATCAGGTCTCTTCAGTCGGTCACTTTGTTTTAATTTGTGCGTTTAAATGTTTAATTTACTTTATGGGTGTTTTGTCAGGTCACCTTTTGTGTGACACAAAGATTTAAGTCAGATTTCTCTCTGAACATCAGTTTTACGTCACTAACATGTTAGATATCCTGAGTCTGCATCCAGTTCTTTTCCAGGTTGTTCCAGAGTTTCCCCCTGAGCCTTTCCAGTCTTCAGTAAGTTTGTCTGACCATTTTTCCATGTAGCAGACCTGCTTCTGGGATTTTCTGACTGTTTTTTTCATTTACTGATATTTTGCTCGTTCACTGGATGACTGTGTTGGACTTGTGGATTTGTACCTCTGCTGGATTTCTACTCAGATTCCTTGAATTTTGAACCAGATTTGTTAGTGACTCTGATTGTGTTTTTGTATTTGCTCTATAGCTTTGTGGAAAATGTATCTCCAGTTACTGCTTGTATTTTACCCAGGTCTGATTTTGGATTTGTATTTTCACAAACAACCTTAACACACAATATTTTCCACGTTTACAAACTTAATTATGTTTTTTAGATTTGATGTAACAGACCAAGATAAATGTGCACATCATTTAGAACAGGAAAGAAAACTATACGTTTTTTCAAACTTTTTGTCACTAATAAAAATATGAATTGTGGTGTGTATTTTTATTCAGTCCCCTGAACACAAATGCACCATCATGGTGTGGAGATGTTTTTGTTCAGCAGGGACAAGCAAGCTGGTCAAGTTTGATGCTGTTGCCATGGTAACCATGGAAACTGGCCCCCATTTGCACCTTTTGATGCTGTTGACATGGTTACCATGGAAACGGGCCATCATCCGCATCAACTGATGCTGTTGCCATGGTAACCATGGTAACCATGGTAACGGGCCACCATCTGCACTCTCTCATGCTGTTGCCATGGTAACCATGTTAACCATGGTAACCATGGAAACGTGCCACCATCTGCACCGTCTGATGCTGTTGCCATGGTAACTATGGTAACCATGGCAACCATGGTAACCATTGTAACCATGGTAACGGGCTACCATCTGCACCCTCTGATGCTGTTTCCATGGTAACCATGTTGACCATGGAAACGTGCCACCATCTGCATCGTCTGATGCTGTTGCCATGGTAACCATGGTAATCATGGCAACGGGCGTCCATCTGCACCAACATTACTGCATCAGTAATGAAGTTAGTTTTGGAGAAGAGGATGTATCTCCATCTGATTGTTGATGGTTCCCAGATATCACTATCGATGTGGAAATAATTCACAATATTAAAGATAAAAAATTAAATAAATATAAATGACCACAATTTCTTCTGGTTGTTCCATATGAGAAACACCACATTCAATCTGTCATCAGTTTTTCTTTTGCAGCCACTGCAGGGAGGTCAGCTACTGTCCCACGGAGCCCAAACTTCACAGCCTGCTTTAAGAGCTGTCCTCTGTGTCGGGATTTTTAATTCCAGTTATCCTTAAAGTGGTTGCTAACTTCTGCCTCTGTACTGCAGATGAACTGACTGATGTGCAGCTCTCAAAATGTCAAATTGAATCTTAATCTTTCACAGTTTTGACAGACACTCAAGTTTTAGGATGCAGAAGCGGCAGCAGCAGCTGTGTGTGGAGCAACACTGACTTTGAAGCTCTCGCCTCTTTAGTCTTAATTACTCAACACTGTTTAAAGTAAAATACAGACAAGTCGTGAGCACTTATTCCTCCACCTGCCACGGCGGTCCTGTAGACCGGAGTCATTTACCTGCTGCTGTTGTTGTCAATGAGAGAGGTTTTACACCAGGAAGTGGTTTATAAGAGTCCCAGAGTTGAAATCCATCTCATTTTACTGCTGTTCCTCATTTCCTCACCTTTGCAGCGTGTTTGTGTCTGGTTGCTACGACAACAGTTTTACTATTTGTCACTTGTCACCTCACTGTTGTCCAACTCCAACCAGCCTTGCTTTAAAACAACTGCATGTCAGTATTGAGACATCACAGAAGGCCTTCAATCATATGTGTCTTCAGTGGGTTTCATTGTCGGTGGTTTGAGCTGTAGTGACACCGACTGGATGAACGTGTGAGTCAAGTGGTTTGATCATGTGATTATCTTCATCTACAAACTTGGAGAGGGTTCACATTTCTTTTGGGGACTGAACTGTGAAAAGTAGAGATGTTTCTTCAACAGGATTTTTATCAGCTCCTGTGATCTGGTTCGGAGACTCACAGTGTGAATTATTGTGTTGTTTCTAGTCCACAAACCATGCTGGTGTCGTAGACGTCTATTTATGGTCAATTTCTGAGAAACATTGATGAACTTTTGTTTTATTTCAGTTTTTCAAAGTGTCAAAAAGATGGTTGAGCAAAAGGGAAATAAACCATCATTAAATATAAAGTTGAAGTTGGTCTTTGTCCAACTAGATGAAAAAACTTTCAGGAACAGATAAATGTTTGTCATCTAATCTCTCCATAACCTTGTTTGGATGTTTCAGACAACTTCTGCTGTGAGGCAGGTCGACTTTCAGCTCCTGATTATCCTCTTTCTGTCATAGCAGTTTAATGCTGAAGTTGAAGTTTGTCCTGATGGTACAAACAGGATTTTTAGTCCTTTTAACAACAGCAGAGAAAATGTGTCTGCTGCTCAGATGTTGAAGTGTGGAGGGAAACAGGAGACACGACTGGAGTCGTCACAGTTTGTGTCTCAATCAGTGTAAAAAAAACGCTCTGACCTTCTGAGCCAACCGGCCTGTTCAGGATGGGTTTCCTTTCTGAGGAAAAACACTCCTGAAAACTGCTTTTATCATTATGATTTAATGGTTTTAGTTTATGACATTAACTGTAGCTGGAATCATCCAGTGGAGTGATGAGATCTGTGAGAACCTGGAATCTTCTGTGACCAGGTACAAGTCTCTCCAGAACCTCATCTGGATGTTTCAGACAACTTCTGCTGCAGGGCCTGGTGGACTTTCAGCTCCCAGTGATGCTCTTTTGGCCGTGCCGCAGTAGTTTAATGCTGAAGGAAACATTTCCAGATCTCCAAATATTTCACAACAAAAACTCTAAAAGTGAACTTTCAATGCTTTTGTTCAATGTTGAATATCATAAAACAACTCGTATGTAATTGTTTGTTATTTTATTAGATGTTCTGTGTTTGACAGTTAATCCAAGTTCGAGGCAGGTTTGTATTTTTAATTGTGACACTGTTCATAACTGTTTACTATCAACACTTTGTTCAAATAAAATGAACCTTTTTTTCTGAAATACGACACTGCTCTTCCTCCTGCTTCACTTTAAATCCTCTACAAGTTAGGGTTAGGGTTTATTAGATTTATTTTCTGCATCTGACTTTCTCAGTTACACTTTTCTAAATGAACAAGTTGTCCATCAATTTATTCATTGAACCTAGAGAGGTAAATATGCTGTTTTTTAAATTATGTATATTTTTGTTTAACTCAGGATTATGATGGTGTTCCTCAGATGAAACTTTCATGAATGAACTGAAACACATTTTCAAAACACTGCTCCATAATATAGTGCCTGTTTGAATTTCATAATCTAATATCCAATAACATTAGTTAAGATTGAGTTTAATTTAAATTAATTACATTAATTGGATGGATGGATGGATGGTATTTTATTTAATTTACTATGTGGGTTGTTTTAGGGTTAAAAAAACATTCATTAACTCCTTATAATAATGACACTTCCTGACAGGTTAGTTTTTTTTTTTTTGTCATTTTCAACAGATCTTTCAGACGGAAACCCGCCAAGACAGCAGAAGAAACTGTGGAGACATGGATGCAGAAGGTATTATTTATTTATTATTTAAAATTAAATATTCATTAATTAAAAGAATAAAGATATGTATTAGTTCCTGTGTACAACCTACACAATACAACGTGTAGTCTAGCTGAATTCCGCTGCAGTAACATAAAATGGCCACTAGATGGAAACCTACGACCACAAATGAATTAACTTCCAGCTGTTGAAGGAAACAGAAACAGAAACAGAATTGTAGCAGGTTGAAACTGTATACAGTTAACCTTTGCATAAAAAATACCCAAATGGGCTGAACTAAGCACGCTGGTTGTAAGACGGATGAGAACATTTATTACAATACAAAATGTCATTCTTGGGAAGCAAACGGACGATTAAACAAACTTAAACCCTGTTATGATAGTAGTAGTTATGATAATTCAATTCAATTCAATTCAATTCAATTTTATTTATATAGCGTCTATTACAACACAAGTTGTCTCTAGGCGCTTTCCAGAGACCCAGAACATGACCCCCGAGCAATTATTACATAAACAGCGGCAGGTAAAAACTCCCCTAGTGGAAGAAAAACCTTAAGCCAAACAGTGGCAAGGAAAAACTCCCCTTTAAGAGGGAAGAAACCTTGAGCAGGACCTGGCTCATGAGGGGGGACCCTCCTGCCGAAGGCCAGCCGGGTAGAGCAAGAAATAAGAAAGAATAGAGACATAGAGACACCGTCAAAGGTACAAGATAGGATACATTAGTAACTGTCCTTGGTAGTCCAATTAGACTTCTGTGAATATGGGTGATATATGGATAGACGGTGATACAAGGGGATGAGGACTGCAGGTCGGGATGTCAGCAAGTATCCAACAGACATCCACACAGACAGGTGAAGGCAGACACTGGGATGGTCAGAGGTGGAACTGCAGGTCAGCAAGCAGCTCCCGAGGCTCTGGTCCGCAGGACATGCAAAGAAGAGGAAAAGAAGGGCCAGACAAGCACAAAAAACTACCAGAACAATGGACCACAATTAAGTTTATGGGATATTGTTAATAAATGAGGGTTGAGGTGAAGAAGAGACAGAGAAGGCAAAGAGAAACAGAGAAGGTGAAAGGCACCACTCAGTGGATCATGTTGGTGCCCCCCTGCAGCATAGGCCTATAACAGCATATCTACACCGAAGCTATGTTTAAGATGAGCTGCTCTAATCTGGTCCTGTAACTGCAGCTTTGACTACTGGGCCTGACACATTAAGATACTAAATGTACACTAACTATATGCTTTATTAAACAGAAATGTTTTAAGTTTAGTTTTAAAGGTGGAGGTGGTATCAGCCTCCTTAACCCAAACTGGAAGTTGGTTCCAGAGTGATGGTGCCTGATAACAGAAAGCCCGTCCTCCAAATCTACATTTCGATACTCTAGGAACTACGAGTAAACCTGCACCCTGAGAACGGAGAGCTCTATTAGGAACGTACGGTTCTATAAGGTCTTGCAAATATCGCGGCGCTAGGCCATTTTGGACTTTATATGCCAGTAATAAAATTTTGAATTGGATTCTAAATTTTACAGGGAGCCAATGGAGGGAAGCTAAAACTGGAGAGACGTGGTCTCTCTTGTTGATTCCTGTCAGCACTCGCGCTGCTGCATTTTGGATCAGCTGGAGGCTTTTAAGAGAATTACTTGGACATCCAGCCAACAACACGTTACAGTAATCTAGTCTAGAAGATACGAACGCATGAATTAGTTTTTCGGCATCACTCTGCAAGAGGATGCTCCTGATCTTTGCGATATTACGGAGGTGGAAAAACGCAGTTTTACAAACCTGATTAATATGCTGTTTAAATGACAAATCCTGATCGAATATAACGCCAAGGTTTCGCACAGTTTTACTGGAGGCCATCGCAAGACCATCTAATCCCTTCCTAAGCTGTTTGGGACCACAAACAACAACTTCTGTTTTATCAGAATTTAGTAGCAAAAAATTTCTGGACATCCAGTCCTTGATGTCCTTAAGACACATCTGAAGTTTGTCTAATGGTTCTGTTTCATCTGGCTTCATAGACAGATACAGCTGCGTATCATCAGCATAACAATGAAAATTAATGCCGTGGTTCCGGATAATACTTCCCAAGGGCTGCATGTATAAACTGAACAGGATTGGCCCTAGCACTGAACCCTGCGGGACACCATAGCAGACCCTCGTCTGTACGGAAGAAACCTCATGAACATGAACAAACTGGAATCTATCAGACAGATATGATTTAAACCAATCTAGAGCTGTCCCTTTAATCCCAACAACATACTCTAGCCTCTGCAGTAAAATGCTGTGATCTATAGTATCAAAAGCAGCGCTGAGGTCCAGCAGAACCAGTATGGACACTAACCCATTATCTGAGGCCATAAGAAGGTCATTCGAGACTCGAACCAGTGCTGTTTCTGTGCTATGATGCATTCTGAACCCTGACTGAAAATTTCAAATAGATCATTTCTATACAAATGCTCACACAGCTGGCTTGCAACTACCCTTTCCAGAATTTTAGAGATAAATGGAAGGTTGGAAATTGGTCTATAGTTAGCTAAAATGTCTGGGTCAAGAGAGGGTTTTTTAAGTAATGGTTTGATTACTGCGACTTTAAAAGCCTGTGGTACATATCCTAAGACTAGGGACAAGTTGATCTGTTTCAGTATTGTCGGTCCAATCAGAGAGAAAACATTTTTGAGTAGTCGAGTAGGGATTGGGTCTAACAGACACGTGGATGATTTAGATCCATTGACGACTGAGGTCAGCTCAGAGAGGTCAACAGGAACAAAACAGTCTAGAGTCAGGTCGGAGCATAAGGGAGTCGCCGAGGTTGAAGAAATTCCCACAGCCACTGCCGGGAGGGCCTGGCCGATTTCCTCTCTAATTCTGACAATTTTATTGCTAAAGAAGCTCATAAAGTCTTCACTACTGAGAGCTGCAGGGATGCACGGCTCAACAGAGTTGTGGCTCTTTGTCAGCCTGGCTACAGTGCTGAACAGAAAACGTGGGTTATTTTTATTATCCTCTATTAACACTGAATAATAGGCTGTTCTAGCTTTGCGAAGCGCTTTTTTATACACTATTAGACTATCTTTCCATGCATAATAAATATCTACAGACCTACTAGAGTACCACTTTCTTTCCATTTTACGCACTTTCTGTTTTAACATACGAATATGTGAGTTAAACCAGGGAGTTAAGCTCCTACGGTTAGAGAACCTCTTTCTCAAAGGAGCAACTACATCTAAAGCTGTATGCAACACATCTGCAGTGCTACCAACAAGGAAATCAACGTCTGCAGAGGTAGAACCGAGGTCACAGCCCTCAACTGCTTCACTATGTTCCTCTGTAAGAAGATGAAGAGCAACAGCCTCCCTAAATTTAGTGATAGCTTTATCGGATAGACACCTGCTAAAGTAATTCCTCCTATTATGCGTAACGTTGACAATGTTGAATTCAAACGTTATTAAATAGTGGTCGGATAGGAGGGAGTTAACATGTGACACTAACAGATTATCAAGTTCTACACCGTAGACGAGGACCAGATCAAGAGTATGATTAAGACAATGCGTTGGTTCGTTAACTTTTTGTAAAATCCCCATCGATTCTAGAAGAGAATCAAAAGCCAACTTAAGATTGTCGTTGTCAACATCCATATGAATGTATAATAATGTAGGCTACAACCACAGACTATAGACCACACCCACATATTATAGACCACACCCACACATGGTAGACCACACCCATGGGCAGGCAACAACGCTACAAAACCAAGACACCAGCTGCACAAGACGCCTCGGTAAACTACTAACAAAGGTCACATGACCTTAAATCTAACAGCTGCCTGCTTGTCGGTGCAGTTTTGGTTGAACAACTACTTGCCTGTCACATCCAAAAAGTTTTACTATCAAGCTTATTCTTAACTGCCTCAGGACTTAATTCTCATTTCACTAAGAGTGTCGTTAGGCAGGAAAGAAATACTTTGATCAGTGGAGTTTGATCAGAACACTCACATTCTCATGGAGGCAGAAGTAGGCAGGCCAAGAGGATCACATGTCTCCTGAAAGTCCACTTTTACAGGGAAGTTGCTCGTCTGGAGGCCACTGACCGCTGTAGTCTTAATTTTTCAGTTCCTTGTTGGAGTTCAGGAGCTGCTTGGACAGTCAGATGGGAATTCCTTTTCCATCTAGAGCAGTTTTATATCAAAAGAAATGCAACGGTTCCTTCTTTAAGCTGGAACTGCATTTTCATTCTCTTGTAAACTCTTCCAAGAGAACCTCCGATCATAAACTGTTGTGGCTTTAATTTCTTAAGTCTCACCTGAATGTGGTCTTAACTACTCTCACCTGACTGCTGCACCTGAACCATCGGTTAACTGCACTTCCAGTTCAGTTTTCCACGTTTACTCTGGGTTGATTGTTTTCCTCTGTTGTAAATCACTTTGGATCAAAGTGTCTGCTAAATGTAACGTGATCATAGCACAGGTCACAACAGAGCTTCGTCAAAATTAATCGCTGATTTAAGCCTGTAACAAAACAACAAACTGACTTTGTGTCTAATATTTGTATATTTTATAGTTAATATTTAAGTTCTGATCCAACATAAGTGGAAGTTAATGAATGAATGAATAAATGGAGGCTTGAGACGACGTTGTTGTGAGTTGGTGTAAAACAAGTAAAGTAACTGAAATGACCTGGAAAACTAAAGCAGTTTTCCTCCAACAGTCAGCGGTAGTGTGGCCGAGCGGTCCAAGGCGCTGGATTTAGGCTCCAGTCTCGACAGAGGCGTGGGTTCAAATCCCACCACTGCCATCAGGACTTCAAGGAGAAGTTTATATTTAAACCAGAACACATCTGTTTGACTCGTGTAGTTTACATCAAATACTGAAACTTGTTTGTAAAGATCTTTGTTTCTGGGAGTTTTGTTAACTGGGACAAATGTTTCCTGTTGCAGGAATCCTTCGTAAACTCTGGAAACGCTGTCATTTCTTAACTCACGCCTGAATGTTTTATTAAATTACTCTTCAATTTTCCATCTTTACTGTGGCTTGATTGTTGTCCTCTGATGTGAGTCACTTTGGATAAAAGTGTGTTTAAATGTTTTGTCATGTTAGAATAAAACCTAAAAGCTTCAGGCTCCTCTTCCATGAACGATGTGAACACCTGAACGTGCAGAAGATCACATCACTGACGTCACGTTTCTCATCTGAACCTGATCATTTTAACAACATCCTGACATTTTACATCTCTGAGGACTTTGAATTATGACCTTCAAACATTTTGTTTTCATTTTCATGTCTTGATACTTTGAGGAGCAATAAATAGTTAGATGGTCAGATCCAACCCTGTCTCCTACATATATCTGCTGGACACAAAAACACCAAAACTACAGCAGAAACAGCAGAAACACGATAAAAGTCACATCAACAAGAGCAAAAAAACAAACACACAATAATCCACTGAACTAAACACACAACAAAATTCACTCACCCAGCTGCACCGGTGAAAATCCAACTAAAAAACAGAAATAACACAAAAATATAAAAACACAGCTGGTGATCTTTAGACTAAACAACATGCAGTTGTCAAGACAACATCTGTGCAGTTAAGTGAAAATAAATCGCTACTTTAAACCTCTAACGAAACTCAACAATACCTTTTATCCAAATACTTGACTGTTTAATAAACATAAATGAGCTGCTGATCAGCTGTAAACTTTTTTTTAAACTTTATTATTCTTGTCAGTATTTATATCTCTCATGAAACACACTGAAATGTGCCTCTGCTTTGAACCATCACTAGTTTTACTGGGAGCAGTTGGGAGTTACGGCCTTGCTCAGGGGCCCACAGTGATTCACCGTTGTTGCCAGCCAGGGGACTTGAACCTGAGTCCTCCAAGCCCGTCTCTGGAACCACCATCACTCCTGTAGATAACGAATGAATGATGCTGCAGGTGGATGTTGAGCTCGGCGTTCAACACCATCATCCCTGACGTCCTCCACTGAAACTCACCCAACTGATGAGCCGCCTCCACCTGTCAGAGGATCAGCAGCGTCCTGACTGACAGGAGGAACTTTGAAACTGAGTTTAGTCAAATTAAACATGAAAACAATCTGATCATTTCCACCAATCCTGATCATTCAGAAATCACCTGATCAGACCGACTTCTGATCATGTGATCGGATGGTGACATCACTAACTGGAAAGTAAAAGCAGTTTTCCTTCAACAGTCAGTGGTAGTGTGGCCGAGCGGTCCAAGGCGCTGGATTAAGACTCCAGTCTCAACAGAGGCGTGGGTTCAAATCCCACCACTGCCATCAAGTCTTCTAGTAAACATGTGAAAGTTGACATCAAACAACAACCCTCATTTGTAAAGATCATTGTTGGAGGGAGTTTTGTTGACAAGAACTAATGTTGACTGTTGCAGGAACCTTCACAGACACTTTTCATGTAGTAAACAGAAGCATCTTTCAAGTCAGAAGAAAACATGTGTTTGCAGTAAAATGTCTGTTAATCTGTACCTGTTTATTCTAACTCAGCTGTAAAAGCTCGGCACCGTCACGGGTGTCGAGGTTCCCAAAGAACATTTACTGACTTTAAATCACTTCACTTCATCAGACTTTCTCTGAATAAAGTCTCTGATGCCCAAATGTTCCAGGAAGACACCGGAAGAGGAAGTGGTCTTAAACAGGAATCAAACATCTGCGCTCAGCTCCTTGTTCAATGTGGGAAAGTGGAGATGTGATGTTTCCTTGTGGAAAAATAAGCGTTCCAGATATTTTCTACAAAATGCAAAGTTTCAAACTGAGTTGGAGAAGCAACAAAATTCACTAAATTCAATAACAACACTGACAGGAAACGTTTGATATCACATTCCTGGTGACTGGACTTACTGTCTCCATGGCAATGAAGAGGTCCCACCTTGTAGACGCTTCCTGAGGAAGACCTGGGACGTCACCCAGGACCAGAGACCTGACAGGGAGGGACTCCTTACAGGTCAACAGACCAGAGTCATGAGTCCTGGACAGCAGGAAAAGGATGGAGAGGAAGAAGAAAAACGGAATAAGCAGAATTTCAGGAGACAGAATTCCTGACAAAAGGTACAAAAAGACAGCTCACACAGCACATGGACATGTGATCACCATGACAACCAGTGACAGGAGAGTCCATACAGGACCAAACATCGCGGTCGGCATCACAGCTGCAGTGGTCTTTGGGGTCCACACAGTTCCCCTGTAGACTGCAGGAACGCTGTCGGCATCCTGGCGGAGCTCCACCCCAGTGAATCTGCACTTGTCCTCCACCTGGACCTCCAACCCAGCAGCTGGGTGGAGGACCATCTGAGACACACACTTCAATCTCATTGCCAGAAGGTTTCTTCAGTCATGTTGGACCATTTCTATTAACGTCACACTTGTGTTTAGTGGCGACTCTGCTCAAATTGGCTCGAGAGTGTTTCCATCATGATACTAGCCAGGTCCAGTTTTACTACCTGGAGGCTTTTTAATCTCTCAGAGGCAGCCTGGGGCAGCAGAGGTGTTGAGAGACAGAAACAGAAATGGAAAGACTGGATCAGATCTTCAGGCTTTTAGTTGTGACGAGTCGTAATTGCAGAGCATTCACTGCTGGAGCATTAACAGAGATACGTTACATCCTGGTTCCCTGGTGGGAATACTACTGGGTCTCTGTTTCCACTCGAGCAACAACATGCAGACACTTGATGGAATCTAAAAGCTCTTTGTGAGTAGATTAAACAGTGTTGAGTAAATGAGACTGAAGAGGCGAGAGCTTCAAAGTCGGTGTTGCTCCACACACAGCTGACACCAACACATGGAGATGCTCCTCATCACGAGCACTTACAGTCACATTTTTTTATTTTGGCTGCTGAATTCAGCAGGATTAATAGTCTGTCGACAGGGGATCAGTGGTCTGAGGTCCGCAGAAGCAGAAGTTTCTCTGCATAATCTCCAACATCAACTGGAACTTTGCTGTCATTTGACTTTATTAGATGAGACTTGGAAGTAGTACGACTATCGTATCCTCCCTGGACACCAGGTACAAATGAGTCAACCTCTGCATCAGTAGCAGCACAAACCCCTCTGGTCATGTAGGATCCAGACCATCCAGACTTTTACATCTGCTGTCTTTCACACTGCTTCCTGAGACCCTGAGGACCTCCATCCAGCTGAAGGACAAGAGAGAGACACGTCCCTGCCTCTACAGATCCATTATGGGTTCATGCGTCTCATGATTGGTGGAAGTTTTAAGAGTGATGATTTGATCTTTTGTGACCTCCTGAGGTTACAGGAACCTAAAATGAAAATTCATTATGACCCTGACGTGAGTTGAAGACGCAACCTTCTGATTTTGACAGCGTTATTCCACAACAACAAAAGCACAGAGAAAAATCTCATATCATTTGTGACGTCATTAATGACTTCCAAAGGTGTAAAGTGTTTTTTGTTTTTTTTTTATTCAAAAAACATTTTGTATATGGTGGCTCGTTGGTCTAGTAGTATGATTCTCGCTTAGGGTGCGAGAGGTCCCGGGTTCAATTCCCGGACGAGCCCCAGTGCTGGATGTTCTTTATGGTTTACACTTTCAAATGCAAACATCTGTATGAGTCATCTGAAGTTCAATGTTTTACCTGAATAATGTGATCAGTCAGTTTGGTCCTGATGTGTGACGTTCCACATAAACTATGGAAATCCAGGAAATCCACATCTTCACAGTCTCAACAGCTAAAAACTGAAGACCAGCACATTTTAACCACAAGGCAGATCCACACAAATGTGTCTCAATCTGAATGGATCGCTTACTCAAATGACTCATTTCAGATCAGACTATCAAATATCTGCAGAACCCAGTCTGTGCAGAACCCCTCCCTACCTCGGTGGACATCGCAGGACTGACAGTGGTGTCAGTAGACGTTTTGGTGTTTTCTCCACTGGGGTCCAGCTCAGAGTCAGAGTCTCCTGATTTGTTGGACACAAAGTCGTTACTTTTCCATACCATCCATTTAAAAACCATTTAGTTTTTTTCAGTCTTCCAAATGCTTTGATGACATCTTGACCTTCTCCTCTAAAATGTTCAGTCTAGTTTATCTTTAACCTGCCAGTGTTGATGAGATGGAGCAGACAGAAGTTAGTGTCTCCCAGGAAAGACAAGAGGATGCTGCCATCCTAATGTGTTCAACACCTGCTGCTTTTCAGCCTTCATCAAAGAGGAATTCACCATCACATCCCACTTGGTCTTCCCTTCATCTGGAACTGAGTCGTGATTCTTCCACATTTTAATTTTAGTGCTAAAAATCTGACTGCAAGCAGCAGCAACCACTTCTGGACAGAGCAAAGAAAGATTTCCCTCTAACCATCCGTCCGTCTGCCCGTCCATCCATCCATCCATCCATCCATCCCTGCTGGGTCTCCTTGTCTAATGTAAAAGACTAAAAAAACACCAATGTTGGGTGAAGAACGCTGCAGGAGCAGCTTCAGAGCAGCACCTGGAAGTCTGGATAACATTCCATGGATGTTCTCACATCTGTTGGATTCTGTGTTTTTGTTCACAGTTCATGATGTCGTGTTGATCTCAGATGTGAAACTCAGTAACGACTCTGCAGAACAACAACTAACAGAACAGCTGATCTCGTCTGGTTCCATGGTGTAACGGTTATCACTCTGGACTCTGACTCCAGAAATCTGAGTTCAAATCTCAGTGGAACCTGAGGTTCTGTTCAGAACAAGCAGCTGAGATGTTTGAAGTGATCTTCTAAAATGATTGTTTTAAATATTTGTTACACAAAATTATTTAATGAAACTAGTAAAACTATCCAGGACAAACATGATAATAATAAATATTTTAGTAAAACCATATTTGTATTTCCTGATCAATGTTACAAAGTTCTTAACAAAACAGCAGAGAATTAAAGCAGCTTGAACCAGCAGTAAAAACATAATGAAACAAATAAATTATTGGTGTGAATTTCCTTCAAAGAAGGTTTTGTCTATAAATAAAACTCCCCCAACAAATTTAAAACGACTAACCTGAAACAGAAGATAAGCGGCCAAAGCAGCCAGAACCAAGCCAGATTTTTTTTTTATTTCCAAAATGTTTTAATCAAACTACTTAGTAGGTTGATGTGTGACCAGCGCTGTAGTGCTCAAAGTCCAACAAGGTGCAACGTTTCATACTTCAACTGCACTCCTTTTCCTGATACTGTGAACCTCAGACCTTAGTTGAAATGCAGCTGATCCAGGCATTAAATAATATTTGAACTGATGTGAAAGCTCCACGCTGGTTCTGTTCTGGTGCTGTTAGTCAGAATGAGCCTCGACTCTTCCCCTCAGGAGCAGGAGAGGAATTTAAAAAGAAAAGTGTAACGTGAAGGCATCATTGGAGTCTCGCCGTGAGTAAAAGGTGCAAATAGTTAATATTTGTTCTTTTAAAAACACAAACCATGTGAACGTCTTATTCACGGCAAAGGATACAAACTAAACATGCCATGTCATCAAAGTTTATTTGGCATAGCAAATGATGACATCATTCAATGACATCATTGTTATGAAGTAAAAAGTAATCCCAAACTATGAGGAACTAAACCCAAAGTATGATGCCATCAATTACTTCAATGAAGCTATGATGTCATCAACGACATCACAGGCTCTTAGCAGAGTTTATAAATAGAACCCATTACTCCCAGTTGTCATTATGTCTTTTTGACGATGCCACTTAGACGCAGACGTAGACAGGCTTCTCGCCCCGTCTGCAGGCGGCGGAGGGTCCGCAGGTCCTCTGCCATGTTCACTTACATGTAATGTACATGCAGCAGTTCTGAGCTGTTGAGAGTTCAGGTTGATTGTGGTAAAAAGTCGTGGTAAAAGAGCCAAAACCAGCACAGACTGGTCAGGAAAAAAACTAAGACCAAAGGTGACGCCTTGTGGTCGATTTGTGTATTACAGACTAATTGTCATATTTTTAATGTCACTTGAGAATAGGTTGAGTTATCATTAAATAAAAAAAATCAGTTATTATCTTATTACAATCAATGGTTTTATTATGTTTTCAAAAAGTCTAGAAACCTTCTTGTGGTCTCAGACAAACCAGTCTCTTCAAGATTAGATGCCAAAACATTCTTCTTCTTCTTTTCCTTTCAGCTGTTCACTTCAGGGGTTTTAGACTTTTACAAATGTGTTATAAGAAAGGAAAAAATAATATCATAAACTGACAGTGGAAGAGTCGTATATTTAGGAGGTCATTTCTGGACATGATATGATCAGTACTTGTTTCTGTCTGTAGGTGGAGCTGCGTCTGGCTGATTTCTGGAAGAAAATACAGCCGATAAATATAATATCTGTGGTTGGAGGACGGAATTATATAAGTTGGATGAAGAGTAGGTATGTATCTGTCTGAGGAGAGCAGGGTGGAGGATGTCAGACTTTGCAGTTGAGTTGGGATTTTGTCTCTCATTGGGTTCTTCAGACAGTGATCTGGATCAGGCTCTGAGTGGTTGTGGAGCAAGAGGGTTTAGTCGAGCCGATTTTAGAAAATGAAGTTTCTCATACTTGGAGTCTGTCACCACGGTAACTGACTCTATATATGCAATAATATGTTAGTTTAGTGTCCGAACTTTCCTCATCCTGCATTTTAATTGGTCTCTCAGAGCTGGACCGCTGATCAGCCGTCACTAGTTCCAGTATAATGACAGGAAAGGATCAGTAGTGAGGAAGAACAGGGGAACCACCAGTATCTCTATAACTTGTAATGCTCTTTGGTCGACCACTGCTGTCTTAAAGTGTTTTATAAATTAACTTTGATTCCTGGATGGAGCTGCTGGCAGATCTGGTGTAGCGTGAGTGGCCAGGGCATGCCCCCAAAAGGAACTCATCAGTCCTTGTCCAGAACATCCTTATAAGCCTCAATGCCAAGAGAAAATCCTCATGGAGCTCAGATCAGTCAATAGTATCACTTCTGGGATCACAGCAACAAAAATACCTGTCCACGGCCAATGAGGTGGTGGACCTGGGAAGGGAGTGACATGAAGACACCATGCCACCAATGATTGAAGATAAGAACAACAAAAAAAGGAAATAAATAAATAAATGCTAAAATATTTGGTTTTAAAGTATTCTCTGTCAGAGATACACCTTAAAAAGCAGTAGACACCTAAGCAGAGAGAAAGAGGCTGCTAGATCTGCCCCCTTAGGATAGTTCTTGTGTCAGTACTGGCCCAAATTAAGAGCGAAAGCAGAGGAAAGTGGGCCTTGACGAGGGCAGGAACTCCTACTTCCTCCTATTCATTGTGGAAGATCACCCACAATACCACCAGCGGTGACCTCTAACTGGATAGAGCAGCCCTACCCCGTCAACCAACCGCTTCACTGGAAAGCCTGATTACTCAGCGGGAACAATTGAGAGTCAATCAGAATATGTGAACAACCATTCATGATAGAGTGGGAAAAAAAAACAAAAACAACACACCTGTAGCTCTAAATATTCATTCACAGATTGATGGCTTCTGACTTCATGGAAGTCACTCTAGCAGTTTGCCGTGCCATTAGGGTGCACGATGCAAACACAAACCATTTGTTGTCCCTAAAGAAATGTCAAATGCACACGGTAATAAAGGGCTTGTATTGCTGAGATGTTCAAATGCTGAGGTACTTGTTAGAACATAATCAAAATATTAAAATGATTGTGTCACTGCATTTTCTTGTTTGCTTTTGTTGGGCTCGAATAGCAATATTGTAGATCAGGGTTCCATGTTTTCTATCAATACTTTAATCTCCCAGACAGTTTATTTAAATAATCTATGCTTTTTGATTTATCTCACTTTTCAACTTAAAGGATTACAATTATGTGGCTGTAACCGCTATTGTGATTTAAAGAAAAACAAATGTTTGTATGAAGTTGCTTGAGGTGAAATTATATTGACTTTTCACCAGAGGCAGAAAGAGTTGTCGTTCAGCTGTTTTGGTGGGAGCCGACCAAACAAAGCAGGACAGGCAGCGGCAGTTGCACTCGCAGCTGCTGTGAATGCTGCAATGACTCGTTCACTTTGGATGAGGAAGCAGAGCGATAACTGGTGGGAGCTCCTAGTGGGAGCTGGAGACCTTCAGTGAATGTCTTGACGTTTCAGTCTTTTGGCTCCACTTCCTACTGGCACAAACATGCATGCTGCACATTTGTGAGCGCGTATCACCAGATCTGTCTGCCTCCTGTTTGAGTCGAGGCTGTCCTTGTGTGCAGGCTCCACACAAAAGACGTATGGTGCTAAATGTAAATTACAGAGAAAGCTGAGGGTGTTCACAGAACTGATGGACTGTGTTGGACTCCTGCATCCATCTCCCTGCTCAGCCTGCTTACACATAAATGCAGCCGCCTCACTATCATGGCGCAGTTTCATCCAGAAGAATTTGTCTTTTTCCATATTTTCAATACTCTTCCAGTGTGTGTCGATGTCCTGCACGTCCAAATGTCCTTTATCCAAAACAGGGTTGATTTTCCTCTCTTGCAAGGAGAATTTATTTCTTCTTACAGCAACTGGTGCTTGATGTAGATGACGGTTGACATTATCAATTGTGAGCTTCTCTACAACAATGTTTTGTCTGGTTTCCTGTGGAGAATACAGTCTTGCTTCATTTTGCACCAATGCAGCCCTTTCACCCCTCTCTGCATGCAGGGTCCTGGACTCTCTGGTGAAACCATCAGGATGCATCCGATCAGAAACCATCAGGATTTGCTTTCTAGAAAGGCTTCCAGTTTGATTGCCAATGTTGAGATTACACTTGATCCCTTTCTGGAATTGACGATGGTTGCTCATTTCTAAATCTTGTTCTTAAAATACAACTTATACAAGTGGCATTAAATCTGCAAACTTCCTCTCAGTCTGTGTGTGTGACTGGTACAGATGCAGGCAACTTTTCTATGACATATGTAACATGCAACAGAAATGCTGTGATGTCATAAAGAGGAGAACATTCTACATTTGAACATTCTAAAATCTGGTAACATTCCATGTTTCCATGGGTTTCACATGCATAATGTCTTTCTGTTTTTTTCAGCCTGTGTCTGATTTCAAGCTTTTATTTGTCAGACAACAGGACATTTATCCACTTCACCTCAGTTAACAGTAAATTGGCTCATTTCCTATTTATTAAACATGACTACGTTTTTTCAGCTGACCATTTATCAACATGTTAGTACCATCAAACTGAAAAAAAGAGTTCATCTTTTGAAAGTATAATGAAATATCTCAGTTTTGACATCTATGTAATGATTTATTAATTAATTTCCAATTAAATGAAGCATTTAAATGATTGACATTGTGATTTAATTTACATGTGCACAGCAGCCCAGCATACATACAAATGGAGTTGTAATCTAATGTAAAATAACTTATTTAAAGGGTTTGAATCATACGTTTCTTTTTTTTTTTTCCCCGTTGTTTGCACATATATTAATGGTAGATACCAAATTGGTAGGACCCAAAAGATATATATATATATATATATATATATATATATATATATATATATATATATATATATATATATATATATATATATATATGCATTTTAATCTGTAATCAAGGGTTTTTTCTTTGTTTTTTGTGTGTGTGTGTATGTGTGTACAGGTGTGTGCAGATGTGTGTACAGGTGTGTGCAGATGTGTGTACAGATGTGTGCAGATGTGTGTACAGGTGTGTGCAGATGTGAACCCTTCACCGGCCCTAATGACAGTCTAATTATTTTTTTATTGATCCCTAGGTAAGACGAGGAAAAAGAAAAAGTATAAATAAATAAATAAGTAAATAAGTAACTAAATTCTGCCAAAGAGGGCTAAAATCACCGGGAGAGAAATTAGGAATACACTTTACTTTGAGCTGACGCAGCAATTCAACATAAACTTTATATAAACTTAATATAAACTTTACATAAACTTAATATAAACTTTATATAAACTTAATATAAACTTTATATAAATTTCAATAAGAAAATGACTCTGTAAAACCACCGATCGCAGGATGAAGACTTGGATTTCCAGAGCGCGCTGAACTTAGTTCCGGTCATTGGAGGTTCTTCAGGCTCTGCAGACCCTAACGCTTCGTGCATTTTTGATGGCTTTGCCCTCGGTGGTACAGTGTCATTTTCTGCTTCTTCTTCTACTTCTTCCGAGTTGTCCTGATCCGCATCGTCAGTCTGAGCACGGACCAGTCGTTGGAAGTTAATGCCGCCGACATCAACAAGCATCCGGATGGATCCGCACCGTCTCTCTGGTACATCCGTAGCTCCCCCTGCTGGTACACAAAGACGTAGCAGGAATGTCCGGATCGTCCGCCCTCGTCAAATAACCACTCTCTTTGAAGTTCTCCTTTGGGGGGAGCTTGTAGACGGCAGAGATACTTTATCTGTTTCTTGGGAGTTTTGGATGCCTCTTTTTGCTGCTCAACAATCTTGGTGAGTGAAATAGGTGTTTTCCAAATGAGCGGCAAGTCCCGCCTGGATGCAGAAACCACCTGACTAGACCCATAGTTTGTCTATCGGTTTTTCAAAAAGAAAAATAGTCGTAAAGCTTCCTCAGTTTTGCTAAACTCTTCATGTTTCCTCTGAGGGGGGGGGGGGGGGGGGGGGGTTATATTAAATCTATATAAAGTTTATATAAAGTTTATATTACGTTTATATAAAGTTTATATTAAGTTTATGTTCAATTGCTGCATCAGCTCAAAGTAATTGGGGTCAGGGGTCAAAGGGCACCTGTCATAATGAGTTTGACGAAAACTGTATTCCTCTTCTCTCTTGCCTTCACTTGTCTGTATGGATGTCTGTTGGATATTTGCTGACATCCCGACCTGCAGTCCTCATCCTTGTGGATCACCAACTATCCATATATCACCCAGATACACACAGAAGTGTCAAATCGGTCTACTGCTGATAGATAATTTTACTATTGTATCCTGTCTTGTACCTTTGATGGTGTGTCTATGTCTCTATTCTTTCTTTACTTCCTGTCCCCCCTTATGATCCAGGTCCTGATCCAGGTTTCTTCCCTCTTAAAGGGGAAAACTGTTTATAACTGTTATAAAACTGTTTATGTAATGATTGCTCGGGGGGGTCATGTTCTGGTCTCTGGAAAACGCGTAAAGACCACTTGTGTTGTAATAGACGCTATATAAATAAAATTGAATTGAATTGAATTGAATAAATTCTTAGTGCCACACCTGTTCCAGGTTTCTATACAATGACCTACACTTACCTTCGAGGCAGACGTGGCTCTTTAGTTGTTTCTTCCTGATTACCAGTTGATTGTTACTGATCACCACTCATGTCAGTGGTAAGATCATGCTTTCATGCAGTCTAACATCTCTTCCAAACCTCATTTCAACACTTAGATTAATTGCACATATAACCTGAACGTATTTACTCAACTACTTAACATGCATTGATTCAGCTGTTTGTTCTGCAGAACAATCTTTCCTTTCATTTTGATTTTGAAATCAAACACCAGACTATAGATGTGGCTTTGAGCTTGGAGGAAGAGGAGTGCCTGAGTCAGGCAGCACAGGTAGAACAGGTGTTATTTGGAGAAACTGATTCATTTACCTCATGTATAAATAAGACTGTTGATTTTGTAAAGAAGCATCTGTTACTCTATTCACAGAGAGTAGTGTCACATTAAATGATGAACACCTGAACTTAAGTGATCAATAATTACAAGCTGCTACATACTGGACACACTGCTGCACAATAAGTTTGCAGTTGAACTTTTCTGTGACAGTTTGATGGTCTGTAACTGCAGAGAAGAAGTTGGATTTGATAAATAAACTGAGAAATTCTCACTCTGAATCATCTTCCTCCAGCAGATGTA
>JABWDQ010000337.1:0-26763 GCA_014839995.1 Xenentodon cancila
GACAGAGCTGAGGTCCATTTCAGAAATAAGTAACTATTCTGAGATGTCAGTGAGATCATCCCAAGAGGAGACAACATCCCTCACCCCAGTTTCTAAGAAGAAACCGGTCACACCATGCCCCAATCCTGTATCAGTGAGACAAATGGAGAGAGGAAAGTCACGTCATCTTTAAAGGGGTTTCATAATCTGTCATGTGGGGACAACTCATATATTTCATTTATTCAGTTTAACCGTTTATAGGCTCTGCAAAGTGACTTAATTCCTTTTCACACATTCACACACATGTTGGATGCTAGATGTTGGTTGTTGGATGCTGGATGTTGGATGTTGGATGCTCGATGTTGGATGCTGGATGTTGGATATTGGATGTTGGATGCTGGATGCTGGATGCTGGATATTGGATGTTGGATGCTGGATGTTGGATGCTGGATGCTGGATGTTGGATGCTGGATGTTGGCTGTTGGATGTTGGATATTAGATGTTGGATGTTGGATGATGGATGTTGGATGTTGGATGCTAGATGCTGGATGTTGGATGCTGGATGTTGGTTGTTGGATGCTGGATGTTGGATGCTGGATGTTGGATGTTGGATGCTGGATGTTGGATGCTGGATGCTGGATGCTGGATATTGGATGCTGGATGCTGGATGTTGGATGCTGGATGTTGGATGCTGGATGCTGGATGCTGGATGTTGGATGCTGGATGTTGGATGTTTGATGCTGCAACTGCAACTGTGGGAGTGGTGGCCTAGTGGTACAGTGGTGGGCTTGGGCGTGGGGGACCCAGGATTCACTAGTGAAACTAGTTGATGGGTTAAAAGCAGAGGTCCAGTTTTGGTGTGCATCGTACAAACGTGGTGTGCACGATGTCCACACTGACAAGAATGATCATGAAAAAAAAAAAAAAAACGTTAGTATACAAGTCCAGAGTGGTGCACAAATGTAACATGTATGTGTTAGTGATCTTTAAATGCACCAGTTCAGTTCTTGTCTGGAATGATGAATGATGGGTTTTACCAAGACTTCGCTGCACCTCTCTGCAGCAGCTCCATCCAGGAATCAAAGTTAATTTATAAAACACTTTAAGACAGCAGTGGTCGACCAAAGTGCATTACAAGTTATAGAGATACTGGTGGTTCCCCTGTTCTTCCTCACTACTGATCCTTTCCTGTCATTATACTGGAACTAGTGACGGCTGATCAGCGGTCCAGCTCTGAGAGACCAATTAAAATGCAGGATGAGGAAAGTTCAGACACTAAACTAACATATTATTGCTTCTGTCAGTTTCAAGTTATTTCAGCGACGGTTGTGTTTGTTTTTCTGTATTTAACAGAAAGGCACCAACAAATTTGTCCATATATATAAGTTTATTTTCAGGTATCTGAACACAAACAGTGGTTGTCTCTCACTAATTTTATTTATTTTGGACTGGTTCTATTTATAAAGTCTGCTAAGAGCCGGTGATGTCGTTGATGACATCATAGCTTCATTGAAGTAATGTGCTGGTCTTCAGTTTTTAGCTGTTGAGACTGTGAAGATTTCCTGGATTTCCATAGTTTATGTGTAACGTCACACATCAGGACCAAACTGATTGATGACATTATTCAGGTAAAACATTTAAGTTCAGATGACTCATATAGATGTTTGCATTTGAAAGTGTAAACCACAAAGCACATACAGCACTGGGGCTCGTCCGGGAATTGAACCCGTGACCTCTCACACCCTAAGCGAGAATCATACCACTAGACCAACGAGCCACCACTGGAGATGCTCTTGAACTGTGTTTCAACAGGAACTCTCCAACATCTGCTGTACAGGAGCTGGGTCAACTCTTTAATACTGTGGGGAGATGTTCTGTCCTTTATGACATCATAGAGAACTGGGGTCAGATGTCTTCTTGTCTTCTAAATCAACTTTCCGTATGAACGTTTAAATCTTGAGACTTTCTTGATGTTTGTTATCTGCATGAACCAAATAGGTTTCATATGATTTGAAGTGACAAAGACTGAGACCGTGCTGGGACATTTTTATGCATAATGTCAAGTCATCAACTACTTTTCTCTCAATTATCTGTCCCAAAGTCATTATTTGCAATAACAATAGTTTTTATAACTATAAACAAACATCCCCACAAACCTCAATGCCCCCGTTTCCTAAAACAATCTGCTGGTTTGAAATCTTCTTAGGATGTCTACAGCCTCAGCTTCACCACACAAAAGAACTTTTTCACATTTTTTAACCACTTTAACTGGAAGTCTCATGTCATTGTCCTGTTGGAGCATCTAAAGCTGCCTAGTCTGTCTGCAAGCTGCCTCATGTTCTCCTCCAGCAGTGATTTCTGACACAATTGCTTGCTCTTTTTATTGAAATTGTGATCCATATGTGATGAAACCAGATGGTTGGTTGTCAATATATAATGAGAAATAAGATACATTAGCTTATTAATGAACTCCAATCTTTTCCATCCACTTTTACTTTCTTCTTGAGGAGTCAGTTGATCTTTGGGTGACTGATGATTAATTGTACTTGCGGTGTATCACTTCTAATTTAATTTCAAGAGAAGTCTTCTCTGCTAGTTTCACAAATTTGTTTATCATTTTTAGTCATTGTAATTGTCTGCTTTTGTGTTCCACTCCACATAATTTCTTAGTGTCAGAGTATGTTAGTTTAAATGAATCGACGCCACCCGGATGTTTTAATTATCATATTCCTTGTATCACAGGTCGAGGTGGAGGAGTAGCGGCGATCTACAACTCGTCTTCAAATAAAATACAAAAATAAATGCGATTATAATACGTTTGAAAGCCTCACACTTAGTTTAAAACTGCCGAGCTGGAAATCAGAGAAGCCAGTTTTGTTAGTGGTAGTTTACCGGCCTCCTGCTGGAGCTTATCTGGAGTTTCTGTCTGAGTTCTCAGATTTCTTATCTAGTTTATTGATCAGTAGTGACAGTTGATGTAGAGTTCCTTGACTGGAAAAACTCGGCTTGTTTTCAGGGTTTTCGAGCATTTATGTTGACAATCAGAGAATCCTGCTGAATTCAGCAGCCAAAATAAAAAAATCATCTCCATCTCCACGTTCCCTCATCTGGTCCCTCTCACCACACGTGAACTGTAAGTGCTCGTGATGAGGAGCATCTCCATGTGTTGGTGTCAGCTGTTTGTGGAGCAACACCGACTTTGAAGCTCTCGTCTCTTCAGTCTCATTTACTCAACACTGTTTAAACTACCCACAAAGAGCTTTTAGATTCCATCAAGTGTCTGCATGTTGTTGCTCAAGTGGAAACAGAGACCCAGTAGTATTCCCACCAGGGAACCAGGATGTAACGTATCTCTGTTAATGCTCCAGCAGTGAATGCTCTGCAATTACGACTCGTCACAACTAAAAGCCTGAAGATCTGATCCAATCTTTCCATTTCTGTTTCTGTCTCTCAACACCTCTGCTGCCCCAGGCTGCCTCTGAGAGATTGAAAAGCCTCCAGGTAGTAGAACTGGACCTGGCTGGTATCATGATGGAAACACTCTTGAGCCGATTTGAGCAGAACAAGTGTGACGTTAATAGAAATGGTCCAACATGACTGAAGAGACCTTCTGGCAATGAGACTGAAGTGTGTGTTTTAGATGGTCCTCCACCCAGCTGCTGGGTTGGAGGTCCAGGTGGAGGACAAGTGCAGACTCACTGGGGTGGAGCTCCGCCAGGACGCCGACAGCGTTCCTGCAGTCTACAGGGGAACTGTGTGAACCCCAAAGACCACTGCAGCTGTGATGCCGACCGGGATGTTTGGTCCTGTATGGACTCTCCTGTCACTGGTTGTCATGGTGATCACATGTCCATGTGCTGTGTGAGCTGTCTTTTTGTCCCTATTGTCAGGAATTCTGTCTCCTGAAATTCTGCTTATTCCGTTTTTCCTCTTCCTCTCCATCGTTTTCCTGCTGTCCAGGACTCATGACTCTGGTCTGTTGACCTGTAAGGAGTCCCTCCCTGTCAGGTCTCTGGTCCTGGGTGACGTCCCAGGTCTTCCTCAGGAAGTGCCTACAAGGTGGGACCTCTTCATTGCCATGGAGACCGTAAGTCCAGTCACCAGGAATGTGATATCTAATGTTTCCTGTCAGTGTTGTTATTGAATTTAGTGAATTTTGTTGCTTCTCCAACTCTGTTTGAAACTTTGCATTTTGTAGAAAATATCTGGAACGCTTATTTTTCCACAAGGAAACATCACATCTCCACTTTCCCACATTGAACAAGGAGCTGAGCGCAGATGTTTGATTCCTGTTTAAGACCACTTCCTCTTCCGGTGTCTTCCTGGAACATTTGGGCATCAGAGACTTTATTCAGAGAAAGTCTGATGAAGTGAAGTGATTTAAAGTCAGTAAATGTTCTTTGGGAACCACGACACCCGCGACGGTGCCGAGCTTTTACAGCTGAGTTAGAATAAACAGGTACAGATTAACAGACATTTTACTGCAAACACATGTTTTCTTCTGACTTGAAAGATGCTTCTGTTTACTACATGAAAAGTGTCTGTGAAGGTTCCTGCAACAGTCAACATTAGTTCTTGTCAACAAAACTCGCTCCAACATTGATCTTTACAAATGAGGGTTGTTGTTTGATGTCAACTTTTACATGTTTACTAGAAGACTTGATGGCAGTGGTGGGATTTGAACCCACGCCTCTGTTGAGACTGGAGCCTTAATCCAGCGCCTTGGACCGCTCGGCCACACTACCACTGACTGTTGAAGGAAAACTGCTTTTACTTTCCAGTTGGTGACGTCACCATCCGATCACATGATCAGAAGTCAGTCTGATCAGGTGATTTCTGAATGATCAGGATTGGTGGAAATGATCAGATTGTTTTCATGTTTAATTGGACTAAACTCAGTTTCAAAATTCCTCCTGTCAGTCAGGACGCTGCTGATCCTCTGACAGGTGGAGGCGGCTCAGAGGTTCAGAGGAGGATGTCAGGGATGATGGTGCTGACCGCCGAGCTCAACATCCACCAACAGAATCATTCATTCATTAACTACAACTGACCAGGATCAGCAGTTCATGTTTTTACAAAATAGTCAAGTATTTGGATAAAATGTATTTTTGAGTTTCGTTAGAGGCTTAAAGTAGCGATTTATTTTAACTTAACTGCACAGATGTTGTCTTGACAACTGCATGTTGTTTAGTCTAAAGATCACCAGCTGTGTTTTTATATTTTTGTTATTTCTGTTTTTTAGTTGGATTTTCACCGGTGCAGCTGGGTGAGTGAACTTTGTTGTGTGTTTAGTTTATTGGATGATTGTGTGTTTGTTGTTTGCTCTTGTTGCCGTGACTTTTATCGTGTTTCTGCTGTAGTTTTGGGTCTTTTGTGTCCAGCGACTGAGCTGTGCTGTTTTGGTTGTTTGATGTTGTTAAAAAAAAAACAATAACTATTAAAAATGAAAACATTATGAGAACAGAGAATATTATAAGGGGGTAACTAATTTTACTAACATGAATTTCTTTTACTAACACTCCTCGTCATCAGCAGCAGCATAACAACCTGGGATCTCGGAGCGTTGCTCCCAGATAAAACACCACTCTCGGTAGATTGGACCCTCGGTTCTCCTGGAAATCTGAATGTTGCTGTTGTTTGTATCTCCTGTGTTCAACAGGCTGGTGACACCAGCGTTTCTCCATTTTCATATCCACATCTCCTGTGATGTCTTTCCTCCAGCCTCTACACTCTTCTACCAGACCCACCACACACCTTCTCCCTCTTCAACAAGCACCACCTCCACCTGTCTTCCTCACCAGCCCACCGGTGGAGCCCTTACCTCTCTCACTCCCTCCTGCCTGGATCTTCACTATAAATCTATATTCACGTCCCTACTTCTGTCTCGGTCTCTGCATTTAGGTCCAGAGGGAAGCCCACATATCCTGCTGCATCTTGTTTCAGACTGACTTCTGGTCCAACCAAAGTTCAGACAGAATTCCTCCATTTGAAGACTGTTGAACTAACCGTGATGGAAGCTGCCGTCCAGATTTTGAAGTAATTTTATCACTAAAACATTTGTTCTATAACCTTTTGCATTCAGCCGTATGTCATCACTTCAATATATCTTGTTACAGGTAAAAATGTCCACCGTCTTCCAGTCCTTCATTGTGGAAACTCCATGTACAACCTCTGATATCTTCTCTGGACTCAGGTGGTAACTACTGTCATCTTGAATGTTCAGCTGACACCATCATCATCCTGATCAGAGTCACAGGACGATGAATCCTGCTCCAGTTTTCATCTGGTCAGAGTTGGTCCACACGTGGACACGTCCCCCCTCTATTTCAGGAGTCAGTATTAACTGAGGGAGACAAGCATCTTTTTAATTTTATTTTCATCCATCAATAAAATCATGAAATCTGGAAAAGGTCTCTTGAAGCTTCAAAAATGTCTCTTGTCCTGGGGGCGGCTCAAGGGTGCTGCAGCTGTACTCCAGCTGTCGGTGTCGGGGCTGTACCTGCCTTAATAGAAGTCAACGTTTCTTCTACGCTGCTTCTGCATTTAATCCATGTCTCAGATACTGTTTCTATTTTCAGCTTTTTTTGTCAAATTGACAGATGAGGTGGACCTGTGTCTCCTCTGGCAGCCTCCTCTTCTTCACCTGTCCAGCTCTGATGGTGTCCCGTCTCTTTGCTGCACTCACAGACAGTGAGTGGAGGCTGTTTCAGAGCTCAGAGTGGGAACCGACAGTCGTGCAGCTTCTGTGGTGTCTTGTTCAGTTACATGTTTGATTCACTGATGGAAAGAGTTTCTTGTTCTGTACTTTTATTGTAAAATGACTGTTTTCTCTGTATGTTGACTGCATATTTGTATCTGTACTGAATAATAAACTTGACCGAGAACCTGAGTATCTTTTTACTTCCAGATTTTGTATTTGAGTTATAGACAGTTTTAACAATATTTTATTGAAAATAGTAAGTATATTTTTATTTAATAGCTAAAATTGATATCCTTATTAAGCTGATCTAATTCAAAGTTCAGCTCTGAAGATGTTTGTTAGTTATTTACGATCAGTAAAAGGTTTTCACAGCTTCTCCAAATCAAATATGATGGTTGACATGAGTAGAGATCAGGTCTTTTCAGTCGGTCACTTTGTTTTAATTTGTGCGTTTAAATGTTTAATTTACTTTATGGGTGTTTTGTCAGGTCACCTTTTGTGTGACACAAAGATTTAAGTCAGATTTCTCTCTGAACATCAGTTTTACGTCACTAACACGTTAGATATCCTGAGTCTGCATCCAGTTCTTTGCCAGGTTGTTCCAGAGTTTCCTCCTGAGCCTTTCCAGTCTTCAGTAAGTTTGTCTGACCATTTTTCCATGTAGCAGACCTACTTCTGGGATTTTCTGACTGTTTTTTCATTTACTGATATTTTGCTCGTTCACTGGATGACTGTGTTGGACTTGTGGATTTGTACCTCTGCTGGATTTCTACTCAGATTCCTAGAATTTTGAACCAGATTTGTTAGTGACTCTGATTGTGTTTTTGTATTTGCTCTATAGCTTTGTGGAAAATGTATCTTCAGTTACTACTTGTATCTTACCCAGGTCTGATTTTGGATTTGTATTTTCACAAACAACCTTAACACACAATATTTTCCACGTTTACAAACTTAATTGTGTTTTTTAGATTTGATGTAACAGACCAAGACAAATGTGCACAGACTTCCGGTTCCGGGATGGCGGCGCGTGCCTCACGCTGCGGCTTCTCTCTCTCCCGACGGTGCGACGTTTCGTGTTTTTCGTTCGTGTTTTTGTCACCAAAGTTGTGTTTTGACAAGTCATATGCATACCAAACCAAAGTACAGCCGGGGGTTTCTGCTCGACGTTGGAAACAGCTACACTGTCGAGCTGAACTCTGAACTCGCCGGCCAACTTCGGGAACACGGTCTGCTCCGGGAACCACCACTTCCACCGTCCCCCGCGCCTCGACCTCCGCCGCAATGGAAGCGCCACAAGCGGCGCTACAGGAAGCAGAAGAGGGGCAAGCGAGCCGGTATCCGGACGAGACTGGCGGAGAACCCGAACAAACCGACGGTTCCCTCCATCGTGTTGGCCAACGTTCGTTCGCTGGACAACAAACTGGACCACATCCGATTACTTTGCTCCGCCGAGAGGACCGTGAGAGAGAGCTGTGTTTTTGTGTTCACGGAAACATGGCTCAACGACAGCATACCGGACCACGCCATCCAGCTCGACCAGCTGACCTGCTACCGGGCGGACCGAGCACACACCGAGGCAGGTAAGGGCCGCGGCGGCGGCCTTTGTGTTTTCCTCCGTGATGCTTGGTGTAGAGATGCTGTGGTGGTCTGCAAACACTGCTCACCCCTGGCGGAGTTTATGATTATTAAATGTCGTCCTTTCTATCTACCGCGCGAATACTCGGTCATACTACTCACTGCTGTTTACATCCCCCCCAGCCCCTCCACCAGCGGATCAGCGAGCAGCAGACAGCCCACCCTGAGGCCTTCCTCATCCTGGCGGGGGACTTCAACCACGCAGACCCAAGGACCATCTTTTCAAATCTTCACCACCACATCAAGTTCCCCACGCGAGGAGACAACATTCTGGACCAAGTCTACACCAACAACAAGACAGCCTACAAAGCCCACCCCCTCCCCCACCTCGGTGCCTCAGACCACATCACTGTCATGCTACTGCCAGCATACAGGCCACTGGTTAAAGTTGTCAGACCAGTCTGGAAGCAGGTCCGGGTGTGGCCAGAGGGGTCCACAGAGGCACTTCGAGACTGCTTCAACACCACAGACTGGAGCATGTTCAGAGAAGCTGCCACCATCAACAACAACACAGACCTCCAGGAGTACACAGAGTCTGTTACTGCCTACATCGCCAAGTGCATCGATGATGTAACAGACTCCAGAACCATCAAAGTCAGAGCCAACCAGAAGCCGTGGATGACAAAGGAAGTCCACAGACTCCTGAGGGCTCGGAACGCTGCCTTCAGAGCTGGAGACAAAGTGGGTCTAAAGACAGCTACGACCAACCTGTCCCATGGCATCAGGGAGGCTAAGAGACGGTACTCCAGGAGGATAGCCCGCCGTTTCAGCAACAGCAGGGACACACGGAGCCTGTGGCGAGGGATTCAGACCATTACGGACTACAAGCCCCCACCGCAGACCTGTGAGAGCAGCACATCCCTGCTGAATGAGCTGAACACATTCTTCGCCCGCTTCGAGGCACACAACACCATCGCCGCACAGAAAGCACCACCCCCTCCCGGCGACCAGGTGCTGACGCTGTCACCGGACATTGTGAGGAGATCCCTCAGCAGGATCAACGCCCGCAAAGCTCCGGGTCCTGACAACATACCTGGTCGTGTACTGAGAGACTGTGCAGGAGAACTCACGGATGTCTTCACAGACATCTTTAACATGTCACTGAGTCAGGCGGTGGTTCCCACGTGCTTCAAAGCCACCAACATCCGTCCGGTCCCAAAACGGTCATCTCCCTCCTGCTCCAACGACTACCGTCCAGTCGCACTGACTCCCATCATCATGAAGTGCTTTGAACGGCTAGTCATGCATCACATCAAGGCTGCTCTCCCCCCCTCTCTGGACCCCTACCAGTTCGCATATCGCTCCAACCGGTCCACTGACGACGCCATCTCCACTGCCCTCCACACAGCCCTCACACATATGGACACCAGACACGCTTATGTAAGAATGCTTTTCATCGACTTCAGTTCAGCATTCAACACCATCATCCCCCAGCAGCTCATTCACAAACTGGACCAGCTGGGGATCAGCACCTCGCTGTGCAACTGGCTGTTGGACTTCCTGACTGGGAGACCACAGGCAGTACGGGTCGGCAGCAACACATCCAGCACCATCACACTGAGCACAGGGGCCCCCCAGGGATGTGTGCTGAGCCCCCTCCTCTTCACCCTGCTGACCCACGACTGCACACCGATTCACAGCTCCAACCTCTTCGTAAAGTTTGCGGACGACAGGACTGTGGTGGGTCTCATCAACAACAACGATGAGTCAAACTACAGAAGCGAAGTGAGCCGCCTGGCTGAGTGGTGCAGCGACAACAATCTCTCCCTGAACGTGGAGAAGACCAAGGAGATTGTTGTTGACTTCAGGAGACAAAACACCCAGCATGCTCCTCTGACCATCAACGGTGCTGCTGTGGAGAGGGTGAGCAGCACCAAGTTCCTGGGTGTCCACATCTCAGAGGACCTCTCCTGGACTGTTAACACCGCATCACTCGCCAAGAAGGCACAGCAGCGTCTCTACTTCCTCCGCAAACTGCGAAGAGCCAGAGCCCCGGCCCCCATCAGGTACACCTTCTACAGAGGCACCATCGAGAGCATCCTGACCAGCTGCATCACCGTGTGGTACGGATCCTGCACCGCAACCTGCCGCAAATCTCTCCAACGCGTCGTGAGAGCAGCTGAGAAGATCGTTGGTTTCTCTCTCCCCTCACTTCAGGACATTTACAGCAGCCGTCTGACTCGCAAAGCCCTCAGCATTGTGAGAGACCCCACCCACCCGTCACACAGCCTCTTCAGTCTGCTGACTTCAGGGAGGAGGCTGCGGACCCTCCGAGCCAGAACCAGCCGACTGAAGGACAGCTTCGTCCACCAGGCTGTCAGGACACTTAACACTCTCCCTTCTCTTCCACCGTTTCCCGCCTTGCCCCCCCCTCACTCACTCTGATCTCAGTATCTGTATTTTGGCAGAACTGGACCGCTTGCTTTGCACCATGTCACTTTAAACAAACCGAAAAACTGTTGTTGTCATGTCACAACTTGTTTCTTGTCTCTTTTTAACTTGCACTTTGTGTTTAAAATGTATTTATTGTGTAGCACCGAGGGTTTGAGGGTAACGCAATTTCGATTCTCTGTATGTATCTCACATGTGGTAGAATTGACAATAAACTTGACTCTGACTCTGACTCTGACACATCATTTAGAATAGGAAAGAAAACTATACTTTTTTAAAAACTTTTTGTCACTAATAAAAATATGAATTGTGGCGTGTATTTTTATTCAGTCCCCACAAATGCACCTTCATGGTGTGGAGATGTTTTTGTTCAGAAGGGACAAGCAAGCTGGTCAAGTTTGCTGCTGTTGCCATGGTAACCATGGAAACTGGCCCCCATTTGCACCCTTTGATGCTGTTGACATGGTTACCATGGAAACGGGCCATCATCTGCATCAACTGATGCTGTTGCCATGGTAACCATGGTAACGGGCCACCATCTGCACTCTCTCATGCTGTTGCCATGGTAACTATGGTAACCATGGCAACCATGGTAACCATTGTAACCATGGTAACGGGCTACCATCTGCACCCTCTGATGCTGTTGCCATGGTAACCATGTTGACCATGGAAACGTGCCACCATTTGCATCGTCTGATGCTGTTGCCATGGTAACCATGGTAATCATGGCAACGGGAGTCCATCTGCACCGACATTACTGCATCAGTAATGAAGTTAGTTTTGGAGAAAAAAATGTATCTCCATCTGATTGTTGATGGTCTCAAGATATCACTATCGATAGGGAAATAATTCACAATATTAAAGATAAAAAATAAAATAAACATAATTGACCACAATTTCTTCTGGTTGTGCCAAATGAGAAACACCACATTCAATCTGTCATCAGTTTTTCTTTTGCAGCCACTGCAGGAAGGTCAGCTACTGTCCAACGAATCCAAACTTCACAGCCTGCTTTAAGTCGTCAGATCGTCTCTGAGCTTTCCTCTGTGTCGGGATTTTTAATTCCAGTTATCCTTAAAGTGGGTGCAAACTTCTACCTCTGTACTGCAGATGAACTGACCGATGTGCAGCTCTAAAACAAAATCAATTTGAATCCTAATCTTTCACAGTTTTGACAGACACTCAAGTTTTAGGATGCAGAAGCGGCAGCAGCAGGTGTGTGTGGAGCAACACTGACTTTGAAGCTCTCGCCTCTTTAGTCTTAATTATTCAACACTGTTTAAAGTAAAATACAGACAAGTTGTGAGCACTTATTCCTCCACCTGCCACGGTGGTCCTGTAGACCGGAGTCATTTACCTGCTGCTGTTGTTGTCAATGAGAGAGGTTTTACACCAGGAAGTGGTTTATCAGAGTCCCAGAGTTGAAATCCATCTCATTTTACTGCTGTTCCTCATTTTCTCACCTTTGCAGCGTGTTTGTGTCTGGTTGCTACGACAACAGTTTTACTATTTGTCACTTGTCACCTCACTGTTGTCCAACTCCAACCAGCCTTGCTTTAAAACAACTGCATATCAGTATTGAGACATCACAGAAGGCCTTCAATCATATATAAACATGGGCAGTGACTTCTCCCAGCTTGACAACATTCCTTCAAACTGTTCTCGTTTTTTCTCACATTTTTCAGGTTTGAACTGGGAAACTAAACTGAACTGGTCCCAGCTGAATGAAAACATCCAGATAATGTGGTTGATGTCAGGATGATCCCAGCATGTGAACGTTGAACTGGACTGAAACTGGTCTGAACGCTCTGCACATGATCAACTATTCCTTCCCAGGGATCGGACACAGATGTAGCAGAAGAAACCGATAATGGAAAAGGAAAGAGGTGGGTTTCAGGTGAAGACCACAAACACCCACAACAACATCTTCTTTTGTCTCTTTTCCTGGTGCTTAATCAGTCTTAAATTGAAAACAAGCTGATGTCACCTTGGTTACGTCAGGAATGAGATTCACGTCTTCCAAAAATAAGTTGTTTCCAGCGAGTTTCTGAACCTCTGAGCTGAAAAGAGAAGAAGTTGCAGAAGTTGTAGGTTGCTGAGCACTTCCTGCACAGAAGAGAGGTCCTCATCATGGCTTGATGAACAAGGTGAGAGGCAGGGGTCCATCCTGGACAGGTTGCCAGTCCATCACAGGCCACATACAAGACAAACAACCACACACGCTCACACTCACACCTACGGACAATCAAGAACTATCAATCAACTTAGTTCGCATGTTTGTGGACTGTGGGAGGAAGTCGGAGTTTGACAACATTCCTTCAAATTAAAATCACAAATCCTTTCTAAAAGTGTAGTTTGGATCAACTATCTGAAGATGGGTTGGAAATAGTTGAAGGCCGCCTGAAAATCTAGTACACAAAAAAGGAGACTAGACATTTATGTCCCTTTGGATGAGTAACTGCAGCTGCACAACTGCAGCTTTCTTTTTGTAGCACTCTTTTTTTATCCTGAAGAAGAGAAGAAGCTGCAGACGTTGTAGGTGGCTGAGCTCTGCCTGCACAGAGAGGTCCTCATCATGGCTCGATGTGGGTGAAGACCTGACCGAAGACAAGTAACATCCCTCTAACAAGTGTCGCTGGAACACATATTCATCCGTGTTGTTGTGGCCGAGTGGTTAAGGTGATGGACTTGAAATCCGTTGGAGTTTCCCCGCGCAGGTTCAAATCCTGCCAGCAACGCTTAGTGTCTGTTCCTTTTCAAGAAGACATGCAGATGTCTTCACCGCAACCCTAACCCCTAAGCCTAAATCACTCAGAAATATTTGAAACGGCTTTCTTCATAGATATGGTGATTTCTTACCCGTCTTAACACTAACCCTAATTCAAGTTATCCTGCAAAAATCTAAAGAAACAACAGTGTTATGAGAGAAATCCACTTTTTGTGCTTCTCTCAGCGAGAGAACTGTTTTTCGGATCTCTTTCTTGGAGCCTCAAAATCATTTACCTTCATCCAGAAAGTGTTGATGAGGCTACATGATGGAAAACCACTGAAACCTTGCTTACCCACCATTTCAATCAGGATCATGTCTCAACTTGGTATCAGGTCAATCCAGTTTTCATGACAACAAAAGTGGTTCTCTAGTGTGCACTTTTAAAAAAGGAAGACAATTAAAACAAAGTTCAGGATTTAAATGCACAAGAGAAAACAGCTTTATTTTCATGGTGCCACACCCACAGCCTCCAACACGCTCTGAAAACTGAGACCAGTTACTTTTCCTCACAAATACCTGCTATTAAACCTGTGAACTGAAACATCACAACTGGCCCCACACACACACACAAATATTTAAACACAGATTTTCTGAAATCATACGTTCATCCAGTCAAGTTACCACTTCTCATGGACCAAATAATTGATTTTAGATGAACTACCTTCCTCAGGACATCTGTTATCAGAATGACTCAAGTTCTGCGTTTGTGACCGGCGGCCTGAGCAGCAGAGTTTGTTCCCCTCGGCTTGCTGGAGCCACTGCTTCCGAGCACGGCCTGACGTTCCAGATCTGCTCGGGGCCTCACGCCTGCTGATGACATCACACACGAAACGCCACTCGGACAAATGACATTATGCCCCATTTCATAAGAATCAGACCTGCTTGGGTCTCAATCTGTCAATACATAGTTTTGTCTTTATTTGACATTTCCTAAAACTTCCTTCCTACCTAAACTTCTTTCCCCCATACCAATAAAGTTCTTTTAAATTTGAAGATGTATTGATGTTATTTATTTATTTGGATTACAGTGTGCATCTGGCACTATTGTTTGATAAAGCAAATTTCAATTTATATACCAATATGTCAAAAAAACACATCATCTTATTGGCAACAATAGGAACATCAGCAATATAAACTTCTTTTTCCCATGTGAGTAAATTAATTTGAGTGTGTTGATTCGTTTTTTTTTTATTTATGTTTTGCAGTCTGGGATTATTTATTGGTCCAAATATCAATTCTTATATTTATATCTAAAAAAACATTTTCCTATTGATACAAATCTTAATCAAAGGCAGCGACCTCCAACCCTCAAATCCAAATATTTAATATCAAACCCTTTGATGTTAAATATTTAACATATTAATATTATTATTCAAGAACCTCATTACAATTTAAGTATACAATCTATGGTAGCAAATTTCACATTTCCCTTTTAAAATGTTGACAGCATTAACGAAACAATTGTTCACTAATAAAAGAAAAAGTTCACATCTTTTTCTCAGCTTAAACTTTATTGTCATCAAAACACACAAATATTGGAGCAATAGAGCTGGAACGAATGTCAAAGCAAAGAGGATCCCAGCAGGTCGGGATGCTGGATGTTGGATGCTGGATGTTGGATGCTGGATGTTGGATGTTGGATGCTGGATGTTGGATGCTGGATGTTGGATGCTGGATGCTTGTGATAACCGTTACACCATGGAACCAGACGAGAACAGCTGTTCTGTTAGTTGTTGTTCTGCAGAGTCGTTACTAAGTTTCACATCTGAGATCAACACGACATCATGAACTGTGAACAAAAACACAGAATCCAACAGATGTGAGAACATCCATGGAATGTTATCCAGACTTCCAGGTGCTGCTCTGAAGCTGCTCCTGCAGCGTTCTTCACCCAACATTGGTGTTTTTTTAGTCTTTTACATTAGAGAAGGAGACCCAGCAGGGATGGATGGATGGATGGATGGATGGATGGATGGATGGATGGATGGATGGATGGATGGATGGATGGATGGATGGATGGATGGATGGATGGATGGATGGATGGATGGATGGATGGATGGATGGATGGATGGATGGACGGACGGATGGTTAGAGGGAAATCTTTCTTTGCTCTGTCCAGATGTGGTTGCTGCTGCTTGCAGTCAGATTTGTAGCACTAAAATTAACATGTGGAAGAATCACGGCTCAGTTCCAGATGAAGGGAAGACCAAGTGGGATGTGATGGTGAATTCCTCTTTGATGAAGGCTGGAAAGCAGCAGGTGTTGAACACATTAGGATGGCAGCATCCTCTTGTCATTCCTGGGAGACACTAACTTCTGTCTGCTTCATCTCATCAACACTGGCAGGTTAAAGATAAACTAGACTGAACATTTTAGAGGAGAAGGTCAAGATGTCATCAAAGCATTTGGAAGACTGAAAAAGATGAGAAGTACTGCCAGAAACTAAATGGTTTTTAAATGGATGGTAAGGAAAAGTAACGACTTTGTGTCCAACAAATCAGGAGACTCTGACTCTGAGCTGGACCCCAGTGGAGAAAACACCAAAACGTCTACTGACACCACTGTCAGTCCTGCGATGTCCAGCGAGGTAGGGAGGGGTTCTGCACAGACTGGGTTCTGCAGATATTTGATAGCCTGATCTGAAATCAGTCATTTGAGTAAGCGATCCATTCAGATTGAGACACATTTGTGTGGATCTGCCTTGTGGTTAAAATGTGCTGGTCTTCAGTTTTTAGGTGTTGAGACTGTGAAGATGTGGATTTCCTGGATTTCCATAGTTTATGTGGAACGTCACACATCAGGACCAAACTGACTGATCACATTATTCAGGTAAAACATTTAACTTCAGATGACTCATACAGATGTTTGCACTTGAAAGTGTAAACCACAAAGAGCATCCAGCACTGGGGCTCGTCCGGGAATTGAACCCAGGACCTCTCGCACCCTAAGCGAGAATCATACTACTAGACCAACGAGCCACTATAATACAACTGTTTTTTGAATAAAAAAATAAAATAAAAAACACTTTACATCTTTGGAAGTCATTAATGACGTCACAAATGATTTCAGATTTTTCTCTGTGCTTTTGGATTGTTGTGGAATAACGCTGTCAAAATCAGAAGGTTGCATCTTCAACTCACGTCAGGGTCATAATGAATTTTCATTTTAGGTTCCTGTAACCTCAGGAGGTCACAAAAGATCAAATCATCACTCTTAAAACTTCCACCAATCACGAGACGCATGAACCCATAATGGATCTATAGAGGCAGGGACGTGTCTCTCTCTTATCCTTCAGGTGGATGGAGGTCCTCAGGGTCTCAGGAAGCAGTGTGAAAGACAGCAGATGTAAAAGTCTGGATCCTACATGACCAGAGGGGTTTGTGCTGCTACTGATGCAGAGGTTGACTCATTTGTACCTGGTGTCCAGGGAGGATACGATAGTCGTACTACTTCCAAGTCTCATCTAACAGAGTCAAATGACAGCAAAGTTCCAGTTGATGTTGGAGATTATGCAGAGAAACTTCTGCTTACCTTAGTTTTGGGTCCCTGGTTCTGGACTTCAGGTGTGAACTCCACCACTACTGGCGGACCTCAGACCACTGATCCCCTGTCGACAGACTATTATTCAAAATGAGCTGAACTCACCTTTTGTTCTGCTGCAACTACTGCTGATGTCACGCAGTTCCTACATCCGTCTTCAGTCGTCATGGTAACACAGAGTCCTTCATTTCAGACCACAGTCCACAGGTCACTTCTGCTGCTTTCACCTCATCTCTTCAAAACAAAGTTATATCTTATAGCAGGACAAAGCACCGTTGAGTAAAGACGTTGAAAACGTGAGACAGAACAAGCTGCTGTAGTCGTCATGGAGCAATATTGCCGCCCATGTTTCACCGCTGCTGTCACCCCACTGATATGGCAGCTCATGATCATGACGAGGTAGAAAAAAAATATAATATTAATAATACATTTTAAGGCCTCTTTCATGAGACCCGAAGTTACTGCACAGATAAAAGCAGAAAGCACACTAAAAACAATACAGACAGTGTACAGATTTAATCAAGAATAGCTGATCCAAAATGCAGCAGCGCGAGTGCTGACAGGAATCAACAAGAGAGACCACGTCTCTCCAGTTTTAGCTTCCCTCCATTGGCTCCCCGTGAAATTTAGAATCCAATTCTAAATTTTATTATCTGCATATGAAGTCCAAAATGGCCTAGTGCCACGATATTTGCAAGACCTGATAGTACCGTACGTTCCTAATAGAGCTCTCCGTTCTCAGGGTGCAGGTTTACTCGTAGTTCCTAGAGGATCCAAATGTAGATTTGGAGGACGGCTTTCTGTTATCAGGCACCATCACTCTGGAACCAACTTCCAGTTTGGTTGAAGGAGGCTGATACCACCTCCACCTTTAAAACTAAACTTAAAACATTTCTGTTTAATAAAGCATATAGTTAGTGTATATTTAGTACCTTAATGTGTCAGGGCCAGTAGTCAAAGCTGCAGCTGCAGGACCAGATTAGAGCAGCTCATCTTAAACAGCTTCGGTGTAGATATGCTGCTATAGGCCTCTGCTGCAGGGGGGCACCAACATGATCCACTGAGTGGTGCCCTTCACCTCCTCTGTTTCTCTTTGCCTTCCCTGTCTCTTCTTCACCTCAATCCTCAGTTATTAACAGAATCCCATAAACTTAATTGTGCTCCATTGTTCTTGTAGTTTGTTGTGCTGGTCCGTCTCCTCTTTTCCTCTTCTGTGAATGTTCTGCAGACCAGAACCTCATGAGCTGCTTGCTGACCTGCAGTCCCACCTCTGACCATCCCAGTGTCTGCCTTCACCTGTCTGTATAGATGTCTGTTGGATATTTGCTGACATCCCGACCTGCAGTCCTCATCCCTGTGGATCACCAACTATCCATATATCACCCAGACATACACAGAGGTCTTAGTTCTGCTGCTGGTGGATAATTATACTATTGTATCCTGTCTTGTACATTTGATGGTGTGTCTATGTCTCTATTCTTTCTTTACTTCCTGTTCTACCCGGCTGGTCTTCAGCATGAAGGTCCCCCCTTATGATCCAGGTCCTGATCCAGGTTTCTTCCCTCTTAAAGGGGAGTTTTTACCTGCTGTTGTTTATGTAATAACTGCTCGGGGGTCATATTCTGGACTCTGGAAATCAATTAGAGACAACTTGTGTTGTAATAGACGCTAAATAAATAAATAAAATAATAAAATTGAATTGAATTGAAGAAATCCAAAATCTTGGAGAAACAACAGTTTTTTAGATATGGATTGTTTGTGTTTAAGGGATCTAGACTGGATCTGTTCAGTAACGGTTTACCAAAAGTTGGGGAGAAAGTCTGATGAAGTGAAGTGATTTAAAGTCAGTAAATGTTCTTTGGGAACCACGACACCCGTGACGGTGCCGAGCTTTTACAGCTGAGTTAGAATAAACAGGTACAGATTAACAGACATTTTACTGCAAACACATGTTTTCTTCTGACTTGAAAGATGCTTCTGTTTACTACATGAAAAGTGTCTGTGAAGGTTCCTGCAACAGTCAACATTAGTTCTTGTCAACAAAACTCCCTCCAACAACGATCTTTACAAATGAGGGTTGTTGTTTGATGTCAACTTTCACATGTTTACTAGAAGACTTGATGGCAGTGGTGGGATTTGAACCCACGCCTCGGATGCTTTTGTGTGTCAGGACCTCGTATCAACAGCAGCATGTGACATATTGTGAGAGAAATATTATATTCACATAGAACTAGTTTGAATCTCTTATTCTACTAAGCAGTTTCAACATTGTCTGAACTTAATCCGACCCTAAGTGAGTATTCTTTAAGTACAAGCCTGTTCTTTGTATTTTGACTGTGTAGCCTGTGTTAAATTTATGTCAAGGACAACAGACTTTCTGTTTCTCAGACTCTTACGATTGATGTCAGGCATAACAGATTTCTGTTTCTCACACTCTTAAAATGTACACCTTGACAAGGTACCCACTTCCCCCTCCTTCAGTCTGATAAGCAGTGAGGGGGTCTTGCAGAAGTATCTCATGTGAGACAATCTGCTCTGCCATTTAGGGAGCTAAACAGCTGTAACTCATGTGACGTTGCCTGGTTCAGATCTTATAAAAACTGGTCTCTTCTTCATCACGGCAGAACTCTCCAAGCGAGACTTCTCTGCACATCTGATCAACGTGTATCTTGTAAATAACTTTAGTGTTAAACTTGAAACTGTTTGCTCTCTCATTGGATTCCAGTAAATTTCCACCACACATATTACACCATGTCATTATTCATTAAACCTGAACTGAGCTAAATAAAAAAAATGGTTGTTTATAATAAATTATTACTTGTTCACAGTTTGCTTTAAGATTCAGAATTAAGTCTTTGAATAAAGTAAATACAAACTCAGATATGACAGTAAATATCACGGTTTGTTTTTTTTTTTTTCCTGACCAAAAACTATTCCCAAACTCAGAAGCAGTGTGTGGAAAGCTGATTTCATCCTAACTGCTTCCATGAGGATTTAAAGTTTGTCTGAAACTGACTCCTGCAGCATCAGAACAATGATTTACATTCTTCCTCCTCTTTTACTTTCGTCTGCTCCCTCCGGGGGGCGCCACAGCAGCTCTTCCATCTCCATCTAACCCTTCTCTCTGCGTCCTCTTCTCTCACACCAACCAACCTCAGGTCCCTGAAGTGGCACCTCTACCAGCAGACTCTGCAAGGCTGCAGCATCAACCTCCACCTGTAGCCTCTCCAGAGAGAAGAAGTCAGCTGCTGTCAGCTGCTGTAGCCTCCATCCACCAGTCACCTCTGTGCAACACTTCAGCTTGAATGAAGTTTCTGCCTCCAGCATCTCGGCCTTCAGTCTGAACTTCTGATCTAAACCTCCACCATCCAGGGTAAGAACACAGCTTCACCTGGACTTTTGAAGTTCTCCACCTTGTGCCCTGTCTGTATGTAAACAAGTTATAATCGCAAACATCTGAATGGGAAAACCTTTAGAAAGAGAAAAATGCTTCAGCTCAGAGCTGCTGATCTTAAGGATGAATACAGAGGCTCCGGACCTGCAGCTCCATCCAACTTCAAGCCCTCCGATGAACAAAGACGGCCCTCAAACAGTCCATAAACACAGAAGAGCCCCAGCAGGGGCAGTTTTACAAAGGATGCTCCACAAACTTTGAATTAAAATGTTAACTCTGAGCTGTCATCAGTGGGGCTCAACAAACTCAAGATCAGATTAGTGTGTGTGCGTGTGTGTTGTTTTTCTTTTTTTCCAGTGGCTTAAATGAAACTATTCCATCCATGCATCCATCATCTATACCCGCTTTATCCGTTTCCGGGTCACGGGGGTCTGTCGGAGCCTATCCCGACGCATAGTAGGCGAAAGGCAGGGGTGCACCCTGGACAGGTCGCCAGTCTATCCAGGGACACATAGAAGACAAACAACAAATCACACTCACATGCACACCTACGGAGAATGTAGAATCATCAATTAACCCACCCTGCACGTTTTTGGACTGTGGGAGGAAGCCGGAGTACCCGGAGGGAACCCACGCAAGCACGGGGAGAGCAGTGGGAGAAACCCCCACAAAAAAAAGAAAGAACATGTCCAGTAGAAGATAGTGTTTTCGTGGAAAAGTCTCACTTCCATAAAGACTGGGATTGGAAGTCATTGATCCCAGACGGAGCATTGGGGATTTCTGATAGTGGGAGTTTCACGTGTCCGGAAAAACCTGAACTTTCAGCCAGAGTGGATCTTGATTTTTTTCAAAATCTTGTCCAGTGGGCGTCTTTCCTTTTCAGGAACAATCTTCATCCATAGCTTAAGAAAGTCTTGGTGGAGTGCCAGTTCTTGAAGAATCTTTTGTCCGTGATACCTGACTTCAGGTGCAGCATCTAGAGACATTTTAGCGACGGCATCAAGGAAGCGTTCAGTTAATAACCTTCCAGCTGTTAAAATGTGGGAAGCACCAGCGTTGTCAAACACCTGGTGCAGATGTTGTGCAATGCTTTCTCTTACATTGATGCAACAGCTGCTCAGTCCCGTGTTCAGCAGAGCGCTGATGAGCCGTCTTTGACTGCAGTGCACCACCATGGCATCTAAGGTCAGATTGACCTGCTGATGAATAAAAGCGTTTTTCGTTTGAGCCAGTTTTAGCAGCAGGGCTCGGCCTGTTCCCTCTACTTCCGGGTCCATCGCCTTTTTGAGGTGAATGTAAAGAGCAGCTATGGTGTTGATGGCACCGCAGGCCACTGAGGACCGTAGGTTGTTCACCTCCTCAGAAAGGGCCACACACAATTCATGCAGTTTGGTCTTCAAGATGTCTGAATGGTTCTTAGCGAGAGCTCTAACAATTTGAAAACTCTCCATTTTCTTCTTCCAGTCATCTAATAAGAGAAGCTCAAAGCAAAGAACCAGGCTCTTCAGCGGGTTGCTCAGTGGTTGGAGGATATCTTCTTGTTCTGGAGTCTTCAGGCTGTGGTCACTTGTTGCCTTCTTCCCTGCTCTGGTGACAGGGTTTGCAGGGCGTTTACATGTTTGAGGTTCAGATTCTTTTTTGATAGTTTTTGAAACTTTCGGACAGGTTTGCGCTGAAGGTTTCATCACAAAGTTCTTCTTTGTAGCATTTGGTAGTGGAGTTAATTCAAATGGTCCAGGCAACAGTTTCTGCACAGTTTTCACAACAGCGTGGACCTTGCTGTTTACTGACTGCAGCATGATTCCATCAGCCACCGCCTTTTGTTCCCCACAGACTTTGGCAGAAAATACAGGCAGACGTGACTTTCCTTTCTCCATTTGTCTTACTGATACAGGATTGGGGCATGGTGTGACCGGTTTCTTCTTAGAAACTGGGGTGAGGGATGTTGTCTCCTCTTGGGATGATCTCACTGACATCTCAGAATAGTTACTTATTTCTGAAATGGACCTCAGCTCTGTCGGTGTGTGAGTATCTACAGAGCTGAGGGTGTTCACAGAACTGATGGACTGTGTTGGACTCCTGCATCCATCTCCCTGCTCAGCCTGCTTACACATAAATGCAGCCGCCTCACTATCATGGCGCAGTTTCATCCAGAAGAATTTGTCTTTTTCCATATTTTCAATACTCTTCCAGTGTGTGTCGATGTCCTGCACGTCCAAATGTCCTTTATCCAAAACGGGGTTGATTTTCCTCTCTTGCAAGGAGAATTTATTTCTTCTTACAGCAACTGGTGCTTGATGTAGATGACGGTTGGCATCATCAATTGTGAGCTTCTCTACAACAATGTTTTGTCTGGTTTCCTGTGGAGAATACAGTCTTGCTTCATTATGCACCAATGCAGCCCTTTCACCCCTCTCTGCATGCAGGGTCCTGGACTCTCTGGTGAAACCATCAGGATGCATCCGATCAGAAACCATCAGGATTTGCTTTCTAGAAAGGCTTCCAGTTTGATTGCCAATGTTGAGATTACACTTGATCCCTTTCTGGAATTGACGATGGTTGCTCATTTCTAAATCTTGTCCTGAAAATACAGCTTATACAAGTGGCATTAAATCTGCAAACTTCCTCTGTCTGTGTGTGTGTGACTGGTACAGATGCAGGCAACTTTTCTATGACATATGTAACATGCAACAGAAATGCTGTGATGTCATAAAGAGGAGAACATTCTACATTTGAACATTCTAAAATCTGGTAACATTCCATGTTTCCATGGGTTTCACATGCATAATGTCTTTCTATTTTTTTCAGCCTGTGTCTGATTTCAAGCTTTTATTTGTCAGACAACAGGACATTTATCCACTTCACCTCAGTTAACAGTAAATTGGCTCATTTCTTATTTATTAAACATGACTACGTTTTTTCAGCTGACCATTTATCAACATGTTAGTAGCATCAAACTGAAAAAAAGAGTTCATCTTTTGAAAGTATAATGAAATATCTCAGTTTTGACATGTATGTAATGATTTATTAATTCATTTCCAATTAAATGAAGCATTTAAATGATTGACATTGTGATTTAATTTACATGTGCACAGCAGCCCAGCATACATACAAATGGAGTTGTAATCTAATGTAAAATAACTTATTTAAAGGGTTTGAATCATACGTTTCTTTTTTTTTTTCTTTTTTGTTTGCACATATATTAATGGTAGATACCAAATTGGTAGGACCCAAAAGATATATATATATATATATATGCATTTTAATCTGTAATATTATACTAATCTGTTATAATAAATCTATATAAAGTTTATATAAAGTTTATGTTGATTTGCTGAGTCAGCTCAAAGTAATTGGGGTCAAAGGGCACCTGTCAAAATGAGTTTGACGAAAAGTGTATTCCTATTCTCTCTGAGCAGTGATCCCAAACTCTGCAGAAGGACCTCGTTAGTATAGTGGACAGTATCTCTGCCTGTCACGCAGAAGACCGGGGTTCGATTTCCCGACGAGGAGACCAGGTGTTTTGTACAATAGATGAGAACAATGTCATTTAGGATTAAAACGCTTCTTCCAGACACCATCAGCTGTTTGCCTCATGAAGAAGCTTCTAAATGCTGCAGCTGGACCAGAGTGAAGACTGGCGTATATGACATAATTGACACACACAGAAACATCCTTCATGAACTTCTTCTAAGATGAAACTGGATTATCTGTTCTGTTTACCTGTAAACTGGTCAGTCCTGATCCAGAGCTCCAGCTTGGTCGACTCAGACCAGGAACATTTTACATGTGAGACACGTCTACACGTCTGTCACACCTCCACTTTTCCTAAATATGCCTGTTTTATATTTTCTGAAGTTTTGAACCTGTTAGACCTGGATCATATAGAGAACCAGCTGCCAAAGGCCAGCCGGGAAGAGCGGGAACTACGGAGAGAGGAGAGACACAGACACACAGTCAAAGGTACAAAAGACCAGATACATAAGTACAACTGTCCGTCAGCAGCAGGACTGAGACTTCCATGTACATATGACTGACACATGGTGAGTTGGTGATCTACAGAGACGACTAAATAAAAAGGTGTAGACAGCAGACAGAAGTGGGACTGCAGGTCAGGATGTCAGCAGGTCTCCAACAGAGACGTCTACACAGACAGGTGGAGGTGAACACTGGGATGGTCAGAGGTGGGACTGCAAGTCAACCTGCAGCTCTTGAGTCTCTGGTCTGCCAAATGAGCATGTTTGGTCATTTTCTTGATTTTTGGTCCCAGTTGAAGAGTTTTTCATCATAGAAACAGTCTCACTTTTAATTGATGCTGTTATTTTGTTCTTCTGCTCCATCAGGTTGATTGTTCTTAGTTAAATATGTTTTCTTGTTTCTGTCCAATTCAACAGCACTTTGGTCCACTCCTTGTTTTCAATGTGACATTTAAGCCAGATGTGACTTGTGTCCCAGTTGCACTCGTTCACTGTGAAGAAACCACCTGAACAGGGACTTGAACCCCGGACCCTCAGATTAAAAGTCTGATGCTCTTCCAGCTGAGCTACTCAGGTTGCAGTCTGAATGTTTTGTACCATCTTTTCTTCATGTTTTCACAAATATGAAGCCTTTGAGATGTTTAGCAGAGTCCTGAAGGAACTTTGATTGGTTCTTCCTCCTGAACATGACAGGAAGTGCTGCTTAGTTCTTGAAACTTTGCAGGTTTTTCTTCTTTTAAAGTCTTTCTGCCTGACAAAAGACAGTCTTCAGATGTTCAGTATAAATTGTAGAAATGTTGTAAAACCTGGGCTAAACAGAAAATCTAACATAGAAAGACTAAAACTGGATAAAAAAAGAAGACATTTGTTAAAAGCCAGATAAAAAAAGGTCTTCAAACTTTAGACATTAAGTTAAGGATGCAACTCCAGCTGTGTTCATTCAACTGCTTCTTCAGTCCTTCTGCAACTGGACCTTAATGCAACGTCTGATTTCATCTTCTGCTTCAAACTGGGACATTTTCTTTTTTCTGTTTCTCCCCAACTCAACATTGTTAACTCATTTACACGGAGTAATTAATAATACTAACGTGAGGTTCAAACAGAGTAAAAACATTTGTTCTTATGTTGACCGTATGAGATTTGTAGCAGCTCATTAAAGATGAGTGATGTCTCCTCCCCCACAAAGACACCCTCATGTCACCATCATGACTTCACAGTTGACCAGGCAGGTGAGCAGGTGAGGAGTCAGGAATCACTGACGTGAACTGGAAGTCTGCAGGTTTCCATGTTCCTGGTGGTGGTGGTGGAGAAAGCACCAGGATGGAGACGAGGTGACCGAGAGGTGAAGGTGATGGACTGCTAATCCGTTGTGTTCTGCACACATGGGTTCGAATCCCATTCTCGTCGTGAAGTTTTTAAAGTCACAACAATTTCCTGAAGCTGCTCCCTCCTGGACATGTACATCCCACTTTTATCCAATCCCATATTTTTTTCTATTTTCATCTTTTTTTGGCAAATTGACAGATGAGGTGGACCTGTGTCTCCTCTGGCAGCCTCCTCTTCTTCACCTGTCCAGCTCTGATGGTGTCCCGTCCGGTCCCGACACTTGTTGTCTTTCACACTGCTTCCTGAGACCTCGAGGACCTCCATCCACCTGAGCAGCTGTTATCCTCACTATAAACACAAATCTCTCTTTCCTTTTCTTTATTTCCTCCTCTTTCTGGTCCAGTTTATGTTTTTGTTTAAGTCATTTCTGAATCAGAAAAGCAGCTATTTTAGCCTCTGCTGAGACCCAAGATAGTGAAGAAGAGGACTTTGATGTTCTTGAAATCCCAGTTTTTGACCTAAAATTTCTTTTTCCAACATTTGAGATGCTGTCATTTGTCTGAGAAACATCATGCACTACTCCAAACAAGGCGTTATCCTTGATAAGTGTTTTGAGGTAAACATCTAGTTACATTTCATGAATCTCTGAGAAAGTCAGTGATCTCTACATGTCCATCCAGATAATGTGGTTGATGTCAGGATGATCCCAGCATGGAAATGTTCAACTGGACTGAATTCTTTCCAGGGATTGGATGTAGCAGAAGAAACTGATAAGAGGTGGGGTTTAGGTTAAGACCACAAACACCCAGAGAGAGGTCTTCTTATGTCTCTGTGGCGCAATGGGTGAGCGCGTTCGGCTGTTAACTGAAAGGTTGGTGGTTCAAACCCACCCAGAGACGAGATCCTCTTCTTTCTTCCATTAAATTAGTAGCATTCTTCACTTTAACCATGTTGCTTGAATGTCTTATCAGCACCTTTGTGGAACATTAAACCAGGGTTATCATCAGTGTTTCTGTGTGTGCATACTTACACCTTCTCCTGGTTCTTATGT
>JABWDQ010000338.1:0-26684 GCA_014839995.1 Xenentodon cancila
TGTCTACCTCTAATGCATATTTACAACTTAAACAATACAACACAGACTTCATTTTAAGGGGAAAAAATATTTTTTTTAATGGGATTTAAAGAAACAAAAGTCTGTACACAGTGTGCACAAAATTTAACCAACACCTTCTAGCTGCTATCGTTCCTACTGTCTGGGTGTGGGTGTGGGTGTGGGTGTGGGACCATTCTGGTCCTGCGGTGGGGATATCTAGGATACGCCTTGTCTGGTGGGTTTAGGTATGAGGGCTGGCCTCTGGGGAGGCTTTCTGGTGAGGGTAGTGTAGTGGCAGGTTGCTGTCTTGTTTGGGCGTGTCGTTATGTGTTGGCGGGCTCCATTTGCCTGGCTTTGTGCCGCCATCAGGTGTCGGCTCTCCCTCCCCCTGGGCTTCTGCTGTTGGCTTTGTGTGGTGGCGAACTTGGGGTGGTGGCTGCTTGCGCTTTCCGGGGTTTCTTTGTCCCTCTTTTCTCCCGGTGTACCCTCCCCCCCTTTTTGCTGTCCGGCACTGGTCGGCTATTGGAGTTTGTTGTCACCGCTGTAGCGGCCGGGACGTGTTGCGGGGTGCTGATGGATTGGCGGACCATCTGCGGCTCTGTGCTTGCTAGGATGGGGACACGATATGTTAGGGTCCATGGGCATCTCGCAATCTTGTTTTCTCGAGGCTGCAGAGTCTCTAGCTGGTAATGGTTTGTACTGGGAGGGGGTGTGGGGCCCTAACCCCAACCTTAACCCTAACCCTTCTCTTGGTTGTATTTGCTGCGGCCGCTGCCCTGGAGGGCTTGGGATAGCCTGGGGCGACGAGGATGTTAGGGGCGGTGACCAATGATGATAGGATCCAACAATGGAATTGTAAGATAACTATAACTGCTCCCGAAGCTCTTTTTGGATCAGCGAAAGGCCACGTCCCAACTGATGTTTGATGTCTTTATTTTGTCACAGCAATCAGCAAATCTTCTTATATTACTGGACCTGACTATCAAGTCACCATGAAAAACTGAAGAAAAACATATATATACATCATCAGCTATCACATACATTATTAATAAACACAGATGAACCACATAATAAAAGAAACCAAAATTACCGTGTGCGCCTTCTGACCAAAACTCAGGAGTGGTTAGACCATTTTGCGTTGGCTGTGTCTTTGCCAGCAACCTAACCCTTCTTGTCAATGCGCTCCTGTTAAGCCTACTGCTTGTTAAGCACGTGAACAGTGCGTGCACCTGTTGTTCTCAACTCACCACAAGAGGTCAGCAATGGAACAAGGTACAGATACAATTCTTACAAAACATTTTCTGGGACAGTTACACTGCCACCAAAATTACAAAAGGTTTCTATTTACACAAAAAATAAAATCTTGTAATTTTCCCGACAAACAATTAACAACCTTTGAACTGTTGACCTTTAACCTATATGAAATGACGCTCAACATTTTACTCATGTGGGACCAGTACTACTAGTTTCTGGACTGGTCGCTCAAGAAACGACATTGTCTTCAAGCGTTCACCCTTCCTTCCCCAATCTCTCTGTCCTATTTGGATCTTAACCTTTCGCACTAAACCATCATCATCTGTGCTTGCGTCAACCACTATTGCAAGTTTCCACTCATTTCTGGGAATGTTGTCCTCCTTTAAGATCACTACATCTCCTACTTTTACATTCCTCTTGGGCACATGCCACTGTTGTCTTAGGCGTATGCTAGTTAAATACTCCTTGCGCCACCTGTGCCAGCATTGTTCTGTCAGATACTGCACTCTGCGCCATCTCTTTCTGGCATATAAGTCTTCTCTGACAAATTTACCTGGAGGTGGAAGTGGCACTGCTTCTTTCATTGTGAGCAAATGGTTAGGCGTTAAAGGCTCAGCATCTTTTGGATCATTGATTGTCTCGGTAGTAAGTGGGCGACTGTTTCCAATTGACATAGCCTCATAAAATATGGTTCTTAAGGACGAGTCATCAAGCCTTCCCCTTGCTTGTGCCAGAACTGAACTCATAACACTCCTAACAGTTCTGATTTGGCGTTCCCAAACACCACCTCTGTGACTAGCATCAGGAACATTCATCTGGAAATCACATTGCCTTTTAGCTAAATAGGTAGCAATCCTGTCCTTGTCTAGTTCAGAAAGACACCTTTCAAACTCATTTTTAGCACCAACAAAATTAGTACCTTGATCGCATTGAATCTGTCTTACTGCTCCTCTGATGGCAATAAAACATCTTAGTGCATTTATGAATGAGTCAGTAGAGAGATCTTCCAGCATCTCAATGTGAATGGCCCTGCAACTCAAACAGGTGAACAAAAGGCCATAGCGCTTGTATTCTTTTCTGCCTTGTTTGGTGAAAAAGGGCCCAAAACAGTCAAGTCCAGTATTTGTGAAAGGGGGTGAGGGAGCTCCTCTATCTACTGGTAAGTCAGCCATACGCTGCTCTTCTGCTGACCCTCGCATCCTTCTGCATGTCACACAACCTTTAATGTGCTTGCCCACAACCTTACTGGCACCTACAATCCAATACCCATTGGCTCTGAGTGCATTGAGTGTTTGGCCTCTGCCCTGATGTTGTGTCCTTTTGTGACAATAGTCAAGAATCAGCTGAGTGACAATGCTTTCCTTGGGAAGAATCACTGGGTGTCTAAGCTCAAATGATGCAGTGGATTTTCTTAACCTACCTCCTACCCTAAGTAGATCATTATCAAGAATAGGGTCAAGTTGGTACAACTTGTGTGTTTTGGGCAGTTTACCTGCAGTTTGACTTAACTGTTTCAGTTCTTGCTCAAAGGCTTCTCTTTGCGCAGCCTGTATGAGCACTACAGATGCTGCTTGTCCCTCAGCAACACTAACTGGTCCTGTTTTGTCTTTCTTTGCTAGTCTTTTTATTCGTGCAACAACATTAAGTACTGTACTCCAACCTGAGAATGCAGAGAATCTCCCAAGAAACCCATCTTTCTCCTGTGCTTGAGTTTTTAGAACTCTCACTTCAGGGTCCCCAACTAAAAGCTCTGGAGAGTGTGGTTTTATGACAAGTTCTGGTTCCCACAGAAATTTAGGTCCAGTGATCCAGTTAGATTCTGTGAGCTCTGCCACCTTGAGTCCTCTAGATGCGTGATCTAGTGGATTTTGGTCTGCTTCAATGTAGAACCATCGGTTTGGGTCTGTAAGGTCTCTGATTTTTTGCACTCTGTTTGCTACGAACACATGAAAGCGGCGTACTTCATTTTTTATGTACCCCAGCACCACTTGGGAATCTGTCCAGAAAAACTCTTTGTCTATTCTTAACTCTAGCTCTGCTCTGAGGAAGTTGCTTAATGCTGCTGAAACTGCGGCTGCAGTGAGCTCTAAGCGTGGTATGGTAACTACTCTTGTAGGCGATACTCTGGCCTTTGCCATGACCAGTGCACAGTGTACTTTGCTATTTGCTACAACTCTTATGTATGAACACTGTCCATAACCACTGCTACTGGCATCAGAGAAGTGATGCAGCTCCATTCTCTGTATTTCACCAATGGTTTCAGGAGTGAGGCATCGTTTGATTTGAATCTGTGGAAGATTTTCCAGATCACAAATCCATGCTTTCCATTTTGTTTCCAGTGCGAGTGGAACTGGGTCATCCAATCCAACTCCACATTTACACATATCCTGGAGGACCTGTTTCCCAGTTAGTATGTAAGGAGAAAGAAATTCCAATGGATCATACACACTTGCGACGGTTGCTAAGATTCCTCTCCGAGTGGCTGGCCTTTCTTTGAGATCTACTCTGAAAGAGAATGTGTCGGATTCCACATCCCACTTGACTCCTAGAACATTTTGCATTGGTACTTCAGAGTAGTTCAGATTTACATCTTTGTCATTAAAGGCGCGCTCTGACTCAGGTATAACACTCAAGACCTCCCTTTTGTTGCACACAAATTTATGTAAGCACAGCTTGCCTTTTGCACAGATTTCTCGTGCTTGACTGACCAGCTGTTTTGCCCTTTTGACCTAAATCTACACTGATTAGCCCATCATCCACATAAAAGTTTTTCTGAATGAAATTGGCTGCTTCATGGTAGGCTTCTTCATGTTCATGAGCCAGAAACTTCATGCCATAGTTCGCACACCCTGGTGAGGATGCTGCTCCAAAAATATGCACACTCATGCGATATTCATTGGGCTCAGTCTCTGTGTTTCCATCCTGCCACCACAAGAACCTCAAAAAGTTTCGATCTCCAGGACTAACATGAAAGCGGTGGAACATTTTTTCTACATCGCATGTGATGGCAATCTGGTGTTGACGGAACCTACAAAAAACTCAGACTAGAGTATTGGTCAAATCTGGACCGGTGAGAAGGTGGTCATTTAAAGAGGTGCCCTCACCTTTAGCAGCGCAGTCGAACACGACTCTTAATTTCTCTGGCTTTCTTGGATGATACACCCCATGATGAGGTATATACCATGTGTTACCATCCTGGTCTGCGCTATCTGCTTCTTCTGCATCACCATCTTCAAAGACACTGTTCATGAATCTCACATAATCCTCCCTGTATTTTGGATTCCTTTCCATTTTTCCTTTCAGATGTTTCAGGCGTAGTGTTGCGAGCCGTTTGTTATCTGGAAGTTGTGGACGCTTTCTGAAAGGTAAAGGCATTTCCAGATGACCTTCCTCGTTGTAATTAATATTTTCATTCAGGAAGTGCAAAAACTGAATGTCTTCTTGAGACACGCTTCCTTCTGTGGGATTTGTGTCCCTGAAATCTGTTTCTAACACCTTTATGACAGAAGATGGCGTGATGGATGGCAGCTCTTTCACAGTAACACGATGGCATGCTGCCATTACATTCAGAGTCTCTGACCAAGGCTTAATAGATCCAACTATGCTCCAACCCAAGTCTGTTCTCACTGCATAGGGGTCGTAGTCATTCCCCGGTATTACTTTCCTTTGTTTTAGAGCTCTTGCACAGTCATAACCTATGAGAAGTGCTGCTGGACAGTCTAGCAGGTTTGGCATTTCCTTTGCAATGCTGTGCAAGTGTGGCCACATATTCGCAGTATCACAAGTGGGAATACTGTTCAGCTCAATGGGAATGTAATCATGAGTATATGTAAGTGGTAACTCTATGTACTCATTTGAGTGGTACCCTCTCACTCTAAGTCCATTTACTCTGTAACTTGGTACTATAGAGCCCTTGTCTGTCATTGTTGTCAGTTTTAACTTGACAGGTTCTGTGACTGCCTGAATCTTTTCAGAAACTTCTTTGAAAATGAATGTATTGCTGCTTTGTGTTTCCAGCAGAGCGTACACCAAGATTTCCTCTTCACCACTGTTTGTACAGGACAACCATACAGGAACTATCATTGAAGTATGATCACTATTGTCCATTCTTACATTGTTTGACACAGCAGATGTGTTTTCCTCTGGTGGCGTTTCAAGCTTGTTCACTTGTGGACGGTCTTCATGCAGTGGAGTAGGATGGTTTTTCCTGCAAACGTTACAGTTAGCTCTCTGACGACAGTTTTTGGACATGTGTCCAACTCTGAGGCAAGCAAAACACATGTTGTTTTCAGCAACAAATTTCTTTCTGTCTTCGAATGGCATTGCAGCAAGTTTTCCACACTTGTAAATGAAATGAGTTTCCTTTTGCAGCAGGTGCACTCAATCAGTTTTTTATTCTGAACTGGAGAAGGGTCCGTTGCATTTGTGTTCCTCTTTGTGGCACCAAATGATCCTGTGGTTTTGATGGGCTTTGTTGTGGCAAGGACACTTGCTTTAACACGGTTTTGTTCTTTGTTTGATCCTTCAGACGTTTTTAATGCAAACAAAGAGGAAACTGGGTTGCAGGCTATTCGTGCTTCTTCAGCCACAAACTCAGCAAACTCAGAAAAACTTGGATATTCCTTTCCTTCATCCAGCATTTTGGTCACATGTCTGTTCCATCGGGTTGTTGCCCAGTCTGGAAGCTTCAAGAGCAATTTCTGATTTTCCTCACAGTCGTGAGACCTTGCACATAGGGCATAGCGTTTTTACAAGAAATAAGGAAATCACTGAACTCCCTTAATTTAAGAGACTCTCTTGACCCCATCTTTGGCCAACTACTTAGTTTTCCCCTGAATGCTCTCTGCACTACAAACGGATGACCATAACGTTTATTCAAAGCCTCCCAAGCCTGGGTGTAGGCTTCCTCATCGCTACGGTAGAATGTTCCCTCTAACACACTAAGAGCTTCTCCACTGATGTATTTCTTCAGATAAAACAGTCTGTGTGCTGAATCTACACAGTTTTTCTCAATAAGAGCCTTAAAACAGGTGCTCCACTCTATGAACCTTAGTGGATCTCCGGTGAACACAAATGGCTCTGGGGCTGGTAGTCTGGTCATTGTCAGAGATTCTTTCAGTGCTTCAACTAAAGACACGTCACTATCTTTTGCAGATATCTTATGATCACTAGTTTGTGGAACTGGATCCTTTTTGCAAATCTGCATGTTTTTTGTGGCAGGCAAAGGAAGTGGAGTTGAACTTGGATGAACTTGGGAGCGCGGGCTACTGTACTGCTGCTCTGATGGCTGACTGGCCAAAGTGACCTTTATTTCACTCTCTCTTATTTCAGCATTCATTTTTGATTCTTCTTCAGCGTACACATTATATTCTGCCTCTATTGCCTCCAGATCTCTTTGGTTTTCCAACATTTTTAACCTTTCCTGTTGAGCCACAATCTCTTGTCGTTGGACTGAGATTTCCCTTTCTCTGCTAATTTCAGCCCTTTTTGAAGCCAAACGTGCAGCCGTTTCTGCTCTTTTTGCAGATATGTGACTGCTTAGAAGACTCAAGGAGTACTGACTCTTTTCAGCTCTCGATACAGTTGATCCATATATTGATCTTGCATCCTCCCTGTGTAGTAACTTCTGCACTGATTCTTTTACAGCTACAGCATCAAACTCCCTTTCTGCATCTGCATAACGCTTTTTCAACAGTAGAAGGACTTCAGCAGAAACTGACGCACAACTGTCCATTTTCCTTCTAATGTCTTGTGATGGTACAGTTAATGCACGTATGGACTCATAGTCATGTTTTAAATCTGATTCGTGTTGATTAATTGACTGAATCCTATCACTTAACTCTGATTTGGAGCATTGCAATTTGAGTTTGGAACTTGTCAGTTGAACTTCTGTTTTAAAGTGAATGTAAGTTGACAAAAAGCGTCTCTCTTTGTTTATCAACTCGCCTTTCTTGAGTTCAAGCATCTTTTCAGTTAAATGTTTCTCTCTTTGTAAACATCTGACTTCTGACTCACCGCTTTGGGGTATTCCTATTTTGTGTATTTCAAGATCTGCACAAATCTCCCCTAAGCGTACTTCAACCTCTTCCTTTTCTGTATCATTGAGGTCACTCTTTAGTTTGTCCTCTAATTGAGCTTTCTCAGACTCTAAAGCCTCAATTATGTCTTCCAAATCACACGTTTCAGTAGCCATTTTCAGTAATAACAAATATTCACTGTATCTTTGTACTCTTCACCATCGACAATAACTTAATCAGTATTGAAAATGTAAAATAAACACAAAGGTAAACTTACAACAATTTACACATAACCATTTTTCTCTTGTCGAACGAGACTCCGATGATACAGTCTGACCTGATAGGCTTGATTTGCAGTGAGGTGAGAAGTTGCTGAACACGTCAGGTTTCAACTTGAGTTGCCGTTCTTCAGACACCAGCCGCTGCCAAACATGGACCTGGACTTGGACGGTATTCTTGAAGCATCTCAGTCATCATCTTGCATCAGGAGTGAAGTCAGCTGTCTCTGCTGATGACCGGCTTCTTTTCCCTCCCGGACAGCATGGACATCTCTCTCCATCAGAACCGGGTTATGGCACGGCAGGCCACGTTTTTCACTATAACTGCTCCCGAAGCTCTTTTTGGATCAGCGAAAGGCCACGTCCCAACTGATGTTTGATGTCTTTATTTTGTCACAGCAATCAGCAAATCTTCTTATATTACTGGACCTGACTATCAAGTCACCGTGAAAAACTGAAGAAAAACATATATATACATCATCAGCTATCACATACATTATTAATAAACACAGATGAACCACATAATAAAAGAAACCAAAATTACCGTGTGCGCCTTCTGACCAAAACTCAGGAGTGGTTAGACCATTTTGCGTTGGCTGTGTCTTTGCCAGCAACCTAACCCTTCTTGTCAATGCGCTCTTGTTAAGCCTACTGCTTGTTAAGCACGTTAACAGTGCGTGCACCTGTTGTTCTAAACTCACCACAAGAGGTCAGCAATGGAACATGGTACAGAGACAATTCTTACAAAACATTTTCTGGGACAGTTACAATAACTATTTAAAGGAAGGAAGTATTTAAATGAGTTATTATTAGTATTATTATTCTTTTTGCCAGATCCGTGAGGTTTTCAAGGTCCAGAGTCAGATCATCAATGTGATGAGCCAAGTTAACCGCACCCCACCAAGGAACCAGACCATCAAAGAATTTTGTTCCCAGGGAAAATCTGATCAGTGTTGCTGGAAAGGTCACGCCTAGAAGCATGGATGGTGGAATAGAAATGAGGATATTCAGTTTAATGGTATGACAACTCGTCACAAACGCCAACATGTGAGGAGTTTTGCATGATAACACGTTCCACACCAGTCCAGAGGCAAAGCCTGGTATGGAGTCTTGTCACAAATCCACAGGTAATATTGTAAGCAACCAAATCCATCTGAATTGGGAAACAGAACCTGTGGATTGTCAGTAATCCCTTGACTCTTCACTGGACTCAACAACTTAGATGTTAAAAAAAACGACATAAGGAAAGCCCATACGATGGAAGCATGTGTCACGTCCTCAATGAGTCTTGCACAAGTGGCGGTCCTGGTGAGACCACCCATGCTGTGTCCCAACAGCTGACCGCTGGATGGATGCTGCCGGTGGAAACACACAGGACCCCTGTACATCGTGGGATTTGTTCTAAACAACTCAAATAGCCGTCAGCAGCCAGTACTGGATTCTGAATTGTCACAGTAAACGCCACCAACACTCCCAGCATTTTGGCACTAGTAAGGAGAAAAGGAGTGATGGGAATCAAACTTTGAGAAAATTGTGGCAAAGCCAGAAACTTTGAGGGAACAAACAACAATAGCATAATTTCTGTACTTGTCATTTTTAAATGTCATCTACATATTTTGGGAACAAAACATTTTCATGCTCACATTTTCATGTGGAGTACAGAAACTACAGAGGCATAGTTCAGGAGGGATTTGAGTCGGTGTAGGTTTATTATTTGAATAATTTAATGTTTGAAAAGTCTTATTTCTATATATGTGTATGTATATATATGTATATACACGTGTATCCAAAAAGCACATGTGCACATGATTGTATCAGTTTATATTTGTATGTATGGATAGCTATGTACTTGTGCACGTGTATCTTACATACATGCACAACAAGATGCTTAGATGTTTACACACTGATCTATGTTATATGTGTGTGTGACTGCGTGTGTGTGTGTGTGTGTGTGTGTGCATTGATGTACAAATTACTTGTGTTTCTCTGCTTACAATGTATATGAATATGTATTAGATAACTGCATATATGTCTCCTTATCCCTATATATGTGGACATGCATGAGTACCTAAATATTTTGATGCATATTATTACATAGATAACTTTTTAAATACTGCCCCCACACCCTCAAAAACTCAGGTATGTAATAGAGAATAGAATGCTCCTTCCCCTTTCCTCTATCTTCTTTTTAATTAACACTCTATTGTCTTGTGTCCAATTTAAACACCACATTACTACCCTTTTTTTTTTTCTTTTTCCACTTTGTTACACACATTACAACATAGGCACCAAACTGCACCACCACTGTCTCGTCTCTTTCTATTTCTATTTCTAGTCTGTTCACATACCACACCCGGTGATTGTAGCCCTCTCTTCTACAGCCGGATCTGCTGATCCTACCTGCTTTGAAGCTTCACTCAGGGCCTTTTCTGGTTTTCTGTTAAAGATTAAAAACATACAATTCTGTCAACAACAGTGATTTTACTGCAGAAACACAAAGTTGAAGATCTTGAACCAGCTGAAGGAGACTCGGCCTCTACGTCAGTCTGGTTACTGTAAATGTGAAGAAGCTCAAAGGTCAAACTGTCCTGCAGAGACACGTTTCCTTCTTTTAAAGTCTCATCACACAACAGTTACACAAGCAGCAAAGAACAACTTCTTCCAGGAACCACACTTTATTTTGAAAGGCTCCACAGGAAACAGCAGTCTGACTTTAATGCTGGAGACGACAGCTTCACTCCAGGAAATAAAAAACCACAAAGTTTGTTTTATAAAGAAAACTGATCATCAACTGTTCAGCGTGGTGTTTTTGATCAATAATAAAACCAATAAAAATACTTTCACCTACCAATCATGTAGATTTGTCTTCAGACACAAGATTGATCAAAGTCTGCAGGTAAATCAGAAGTGAGCAGAAGTTTCTACCTTCACGTGTTTGAGTCAAAAGACAAAGTTGAAGAGTGAAATAAACTTTGAAGTAACGATCCGGTTAACAGCAGCGGTCCTTCGTCCTCGGGTCTCACCTCACCGGCAGCTTAAACCCTGTTGTGTCAGATATGTTTTGTTAGTTTCACTTCCACTTTAGTTCACGTCCGGTCACGTTCATGACCAGCTCCGTCGTGCACGTTAAGCGCAATGCCGCCGGTACATGTGATACTGGCGGCCTCCACTTGGGAATGGAGGGTTTCCGATGTTTTAGTTTATCCCCTAAACTATCAGACACTCCTACATCATTTATTAAACAAACCAAGACAATTTTTTTAAATTTTAAATGGAAAACTAAATGTCATTTTCTAAACAGAAATATCCAAAGTAACTCCTACAACCAAGGAGGATTAAATGTTCTCGATTCTAAAACTTCAAATGTAATTTAAAGCTGAACTGGATTAAAACTAAATACATAAAAGTCAATTATAGCACTTAATTTTTAACTAGATTTTTTCAACAAATTGTAGTATTGTCCATCCATCCATCCATCCATCTTCATCCACTTATCTGAGGCCGGTTTGTGGGGTCAGAAGTCTAAGCAGGGATGCCCAGACCTCTTTCACCACAGGCACATCCTCCAGCTTTTCCAGGGGGAATCCCGAGGCGTTCCCAGACTGAGAAACTTAGACTCTCCAGTGTGTCCTGGGTCTTCCTCGAGGTCCCTTCCCGGCAGACATGCCCTAGGGAGGCATCCAGGAGGTCTCCTAGACAGATGCTCAAGCCTGATGGTCTGTGGTCTAGTGGTCAGGAGTTGGTGCTTCAATGCCACAGTTCGATTTCCTGTCAGGGAAGAAAAGAATGTACGTGTGGATGTGTGTAGATATGTATGTGAAACAAGTCTCTTACACATGCACGTGCACATGTACACTCCACCCACCACAGACTGGAACATTCTGTCAGTTTGATTGTTTCCTGTCTCTACTTGTGTTGTGTGTCGTCTTACTTCGTATCACAAACTCTGATTAAACTGATCATTTTTATTGGTTGTATTTTACTTCTATTTGTTTTGTATGTTTTCAAATCTGTGAGTCCAACCACAGACAAACACTTTCAAAATACTGGAAACCTGCATGCAGAGCATCAACACTCAGCTTCCTGTCTCTCCTCTCACTTCCTCACTCTCATTCTTGCTCAATCTCTCTCCGTCTCTCTCTCTCTCTTTCCTGCCCAGCTCTGCTCAGCTAAAACAGTCGGAGCTTCTCAGAAGATTTGTCTCAGCTGCCATGAACAAATATACAGAATATTTAAAATCTGCAGTATGTGTAAGCATCCACAACCTCAGCAATCCAGACTTTTATTACATTTATCAAACTTCCACAGCCAGCTGAATCTGTGGGTGTCAGCAGTGAAAAGAACAAGATGAAGTCCCGTGTCCTGGATGACGCTGCCGTTCTGGTAGCTGCAGTAGTGAACAGTACTGACACTTGTGTCCTTTTCTTTTGTTTTTGGCTGTTTTCCTGCAGAAAAGACCTGAGAGAAAATATACAGCAGAACAGTGGGGTCGGGTCTTCAAATGATTAAAGACTGAGTTATAAAACAAAGCCAGCAAAGGAGGGAGCCTGAAAAAACAAGAACAAAAGAAAAAGAGAAGTATCAGTTTGAGGGTTAAAAAATGATGAGACAGCAACCAGCGGTGGGCGTCGACTAAGTCCACTTTAGCATTAAACTTGAATAGTAGTGATTGTAAAAGTCACATCTGGAGCTGGACACCAAATGTTTTCTCCACGAACATAATATCAAGACATAAAAGATGTTAATAATAATAATAATAATAATAATAATAATAATAATAATAATACAAGATCTGTTAAAGACATGCACTGATATGCAGAAATTTCTTCTTCATGTTTTTTAGTGTCGTCATGCTGAAAAACAGAAGACCTTCTCTGACAGAGACGTTGTCCTGATGGGATCATTTGTTCCTTTAAAGTGTTTATGTGCTGTACAGCATCAACGGCATCTTTCCAGATGTGTAAGCTGCCACGTCAGAGGCACTAATGCAGCCCCGTATCATCAGAGATGCAGCTGTTTTACATTCAGTCTTTACACCAGCATGGTGAATGCTGACATCTAGTGGTGACTCACATGTGTTGCAGACATTTGTCTTTGCTGGACAAAGAAGCTGCAGACGAGTCTGGAGGAGTTGAAGGTTTCTGTTGGAAGTCTGTATATAAAGTCACTCATGTTTGTATTCTAACTACTTACTACTTACTAACTACTTACATACGTAAATACTGAAATAAGTTAGTTAAATCCTAACTAATTCATTCACATGTGTTATTTCTTTAATTTTTTTTGGTAGTTCATGCTATAACTTGTTTTTTTTTAATTTGCACTTTGTGTTTAAAACTTATTTATTGTGTAGCACCGAGGGATTGAGAGTAATGTAATTTCGATTCTCTGTATGTATCTCACATGTGGTAGAATTGACAATAAAATTGACTTTGACTTTGACTAAATACTAACTTTTTATTGCCTAAACTTCTTAAAAATGTACTATTTAATTTATACAAATAAATAATTGTAATCAAGGATTAACTTGGACAAAGACGGATACAAGATCCAAAGATCAACGAGGATCCATCCTAAAAAACAACACATGAAGTGATGTTAATGATGGTCTCTGATCAATACGAAGGATCATTTCCAGCAGTTGTTTCCCTTCACAGTGTCAAGTTTCCAGTGAGCAGCACAGAATGACTCCAGCGTGTCTGGAAGTTGGAGAAGTTGGACCTTTATGCTTTAAAATAGTTTTCATATGAAGCCTGCAGTGTATTTTGTCTAGTTGAAGCAGCCTCAGGAGCTCACGAGCCGGTGTGTTTTTGAGTCGGTCCCAATCCAGGATAAATGCAGAGGGTTGTGTCAGGAAGGTCATCCGACGTAAACCAACAATATTAGATCCTCCTACAACACGTACAGAAACACATCAGTATAAATGCATATATACTGTTGGAGCTCCAGTTTTCCACTGAGACTGTAACAGAGCAGTGTTGGGATGGATGCAAACCAGCTGAGGCAGTGATCCGGAGCCTGGACTGCGTTGCTTCGGGAACTCTGTTTCTCTGTCCAGCATGTGATTCAGCGGTTCTCCAGAAACTAGTCCTCCATGACAGAGGGGACATATTTGATGATTTTTCCAGACCTGGTCCTCACACGTCCTCAGTTACATGCAGTCCTGCTGAGATGTTGTCTAGAGACACACCTGCTTTAAACCACACAGTTGTGTGTACATGTCAACTGCATTGTGTCTCCAAATAGTTGGATGATGAACTGTTGTCCAACATGTGGTGAAGAGAAAGTTGATCTAAGACGCTTTGCAGCCTGCAAGATAGATGAATAAGTTTCTGGACAACTTGTTCATTGAGGAAACTGTAACTGAGAAAGTCAGATGCAGAAAATAAACCTGTAACCAACATCATCACTGACTTATTTCAAATGAAATGTGCTCAGCTTCTCTCAACTGGATCTAACTGGTTCCCTCCATTAAACAATGACTTCTTGACGAGATCACTGGGTGATCAAGCGGCTTTTCCACTCATCTTTGACCCACCAGTGTCTGAAGTGCTCTTGTGAAAAAAGACCTCACATGTCTGCTCTAAGTCGAGGTCGTCTCTTGTAAAGCTGCGAGGCGTCACATGACCACGTTGGTTTAAAAATGACTGTTTGGTTTTGCTCTCGTGTTGAATATCCTGTTAGAAAGGAAGGACATGACAACATCTTTCAAACCACGTACTCGGCTTCAGAAACGTGTTTTTAAACCAGACTAACTAAACAAATGTATATGTGGCAGCGTTACATCAGCGATCATCCACACAGTTCCACCAAAACTACGTACATTCAATCCCCGACGCTGCTGATCACCACAGAGTGACTCTGACCTTCACTGTGACCAACGCCTTCACTGGGACATTTGGATGTTTCCCTGCAAAATACAGCTGAAAAGTAACATGTGAACGTTTGTAAATTCTTCTAAATCTTCCACATTTCAGGATAAATGACCAGAAACATCATCAGATCATCCAGCATCAGTGAAAGAGCGTTGAGGACTTTTGAAAAGTCTGGACTGTAGCAGGACAGTTCAGCACCCGGACTCTTCTCCTGTGGAGCCGTGCTGCTGTGACAGATGCAGCATGTTGTTTAGTGTCGTCATGCTGAAAAACAGAAGACCTTCTCTGACAGAGACGTTGTCCTGATGGGAACATTTGTTCCTTTAAAGGCTTTATGTGCTGTACAGCATCGACGGCGTCTTTCCAGATGTGTAAGCTGCCACGTCAGAGGCACTAATGCAGCCCCGTACCATCAGAGATGCAGCTGTTTTACATTCAGTCTTTAGGCGATGCACACCAGCATGGTGAATGCTGACATCTAGTGGTGACTCACATGTGTTGGAGACATTTGTCTTTGCTGGACAAAGAAGCTGCAGACGAGTCTGGAGGAGTTGAAGGTTTCTGCTTTTACAGCAGCAGCAAAATGAAGCTGATGTATCTACAAGTTCAGGCTGACGAGGAGAAGAAAACATCATCCAGACAATCTCAGTGTTATTCTGATACCTTTCTTTCTTTAAAAAGACACAAATATAAGTTCTTCTAAGTCACAGCTTTACAGAAGATCAGTGCTGTGTAAGACAGGCTTCATCTAGAACTAGAAAATACCATAATAATAATAAATAAAACTGTTTTATTCAGACGTTTAGGGTCCAGAGGACTGCAGTCAACCTCCCTGGATGTGAACACCAGAGGAAAACTGACAACAAACGAAAGAGACAGATGATACAAATGGAAACAAAAGAACCCGGAACAACTTCCAAAGAAATTCAAGATGAACTCCGAGGTCAAAGTCCGTCAGTGTCAGATCAAACCATCCATCAGTCCTGGACTTCTGCAGGACTTTGGGCAGCTTCAATGGAATAACTTCCAAGTGTTTCATGATTGTTTCTCCATAAAAAGGATGATACACAGAAATAAAGGTCCTCTGTGGTGCAGTCAGTCGTACAACTGATGTTGTATCCATGGATACCGTCCCAGTCTCACACAGTCTCACAGTCTGGTCATTTAAGAAATGTTCCACCTTTATCCTCCAATACTGACTTGAAAAGTAGTTGTTCTTGTGTTTTACCTCACTCATTGTGCTCAAACTCAACATTTACATGTTAACTGGTCTTTTAATGACCAGTTACCCAAAGTGAGTGTCAGGTAACATGAGTTATTATGGGATGTTTCCGTGAGCTGTGCTGAGCTGATACAGGTAGTCTGTGGTGACTGAGTGAAGGTGATTGTTGATGATAAGACTTTTCAAATGTAGAAGGAAGCTGATCATTCCAGTTTTCACAGATGAACCATAAAGAGTTGAACATGGAGAATGAGGGTTTCGATCCCTCTACCTGTCACATGCGAAGGGAGCGCTCTACCATTTGAGATAATTCCCCTGAGTTTCAGCTGTTTGAAGCAGCTTGATGCTCTGCATGCAGGTTTCCTGTATTTTGAAAGTCTTTGTCTGTGGTTGGACTCACATATTTGAAAACATATAAAACAAATAGAACTAAAATACAACCAGTAAAAATGATCCGTTTAATCAGAGTTTGTGATACGAAGTAAGACGACACCCAACACAAGTAGAGACAGGAAACAAGCAAACGGACAAAATGTTCCAGTTGTTAGTTGTCAAAGTGTTTCTAACAATGTCAGAGGACAAAATGCACACAGCAAAACAAAATTCTGTTTTCTCACAGCAGCTTGAAAATATACAAACTTCCGCGAGTAAATATTAGTGTAGTGAGGTAAAACACAAGAACAAGTGTTTTTCAAGTCAGTATTGGAGTATAAAGGTGGTCCAACCCCATCAGGGCAAAAGTTCACTGCTTCTGATTGGCTGTTTACTTTTCTTTGAACGTAAACATGATTTTCATTTAACAAGAGTGAATTTTAATAAGTCACTTAAAAAAACTTAACAGCTATTAAAGGAAAAAAAGCTGATCTAATAATATAATGATTTCTTTATGTAAATATTTAGATATTTGATTGTAATAGTTATGTCATAATGTTAAATATATAATATATATAAAATACAATATCTTATGTTTTATATAAAATCTCTGACATCTTTGTACAACAGTAAATCTTTACTTATTCTTCTATATGCACTTCACATCACGAAATTTTAACGAACTTAAATTTTACTTAAATATTATAAGTTAAATTAAATTTTGTAACTTGCATTTTTTAACAATAATAATAATGATGTGACAGCGTAATATGCCGTATCTTTGTTCTTCTGAGCTTTCTGTACATAATTTTAAAACCTGGTGTCATTCGGAGCGTAATTGAATATAATTATGTATAAATGATCATTATTTTTGATGATATTGTAAAGGTGTAATGAAAGCTCATAGAATCTGCAACTCTATTAAATGCAACATTTTATGTGACCAGCAGGTGGCAGCAAATCACTATAGAAACACAATGCTGCAGCGCGCAAATAAAACTACTGTAACCTCTAAACCAAAGGGTTGCCCTACTTTATTTTCTTTTTCGTGATCGTACATAGGTCATTCTTAAGGGATTTATGACAGAAGTTATTTATGTATTTACAATGCATTTATAATCAAAATACAATATAAGTTACCTTAACTAGTTTCAAGTAAGCAGCTGCATTCAGACTCCTGTAATAAAACAAACTTTCTATGTAAATGTAATAAATTTCAACCACACGTGTAGGTCTCATTATTTTGATTGGTTTGATCTGATTGGCTATAAATAAGCATAGTAAATATTTAATCATATTGTACTTCACTGTGAGGACTCCTGCAGGGGGACACCACCATGATCCACTGACCTGCAGTCCCACCCTCTGACCATCCCAGTGTTAACCTCCACCTGTCTGTATGGACGTCTCTGTTGGATATCTGCAGACATCCTGACCTGCCGTCCTCGTCTCTGTGGATCACCAACTAACCAGGTATCAATTATATATACATTGAAGTTTTAGTTGTGCTGCTGACGGATGGTTGTACTTATGTATCTTGTTATCAATCATCCAGGAACCATTGAACAAAACAGCTGTTCTCCCTGTCGGGGAATCGAACCCCGGTTTTACACGTGACAGGCAGAGATAATGTCCACTGTCGTAACAAGGATTTCTGATAAACTCTTGATCTTGATATGTTTTATTGTTGGCCATATATGATAAATATGCGAAATAGCTAATAATTCATAAATAAATCATAATGTTTTTGTAAGGAAGAGGTGGAGGAAGATGAAGAGGGTTAGTAGTGCTGCTGATAAGCTTTTATTAATGGTTGCTGTCCAGTGCTGAAATGCTGGACACTCCCACACTCATATTTGACAGCAGGACATGGTTATTGGAGATTCTGCCTCTACACTGCAACATCCCTCCAGATTGAATCAAGATGAACAAAAGCTTATCTTGTATATTATTAAACACCAGTGCTGAACTAATCTATATTTCTTGGAAGACACTTTATTGGTTGAGTAGAAACAGAGGTCTGACCTCCGTGACCTCTGCTGGTGGACAAACGGTGGAATCACAAGTGCAAGTTTACATAACTTCACCTACCTTTTACCAGGTCAAATATAAGATGGTGATCCTGTGTGATTTTACCACTGAGGTAGTTGTTAAAATAAATGGAAAGGTAAATAACATAGATTATTTCTTTAGTTTAACCACTTATAGGCTGTCAAAAGCCATGTCAGCTGTTTCCTGTTCAAGCCTCTTATTTCAGACACTCTGTGTCCAAAATGCAGCACGATGTGACAAGAAGACACTGATGAACGTGTGTGAGTGAAGATAGGCGTCTCATCCTAAGACGCTGACACACGGCAGGCTGCAGGATTTCAGATCCACTTGGACCCGACCAGATCCACTTGTGAACGAGCTCTACGTGACTCTTGAAGACACAGTTTTCACCTCCGTTTTCTACACAGGAGACGTAAAGGGAGGAAATGTTCCACACTATAAAAGAGCTGTTTCAAGGCGGAGTTGTGGCTTATGACCAAACCAAACTGGACACGCCCCTCTCTCATCCGATCTCGGAAGCTAAGAACGGTTGTGCCTGCATCGTCCCTGCAGCCTTCAATAATAGCTAGATGTTCACATGGCTGGTAGCAGGTGGAGAGAGGTGACTGCAGGATACTTAAGAAGCTGCAGGTGGAAACCAATGGGAGATATTAAATAAAATTCCACTTCATTTATACAACAAACTATCTACACATGAGAGTTAGTGCCAGAGGCCAGAGGTGGAGGCTGATAGATGTTGTCTTCATTGTTCGTAGGACTTAAGGAGGTTATTTGGTTTACAGATGGAAGTCACAATGTAATCAATCTACTTGATTGGAGATCTGGGGTTTGTTTCACAAAGCAGGTGATGCAGAAACTGAGTATGTTTAACCTGAACTCAGGGAAACTCAGAGACACCAAACTGCACCCATCTCTGTCTTGTCTTTTCTTTCTTACCCTTTCACGTCACACATGGTGATCTTAGTTCCGTTTGGCAGATTTTTATTCCCCTTTTTTTTTCTTTCTGCTTTTTCTTTCTCTAGGGATTAATAAAATATTGTTAGCTTCTAATGTGAGAGGTAGACAGATCGATCCCTCAGCTTCATGTCTCTCAATCTCTCTCCGTCTCTCTCTCTTTCCTGCCCAGCTCTGCTCAGCTGAAACGGTCGGAGCTTCTCAGAAGATTTGTCTCAGCTGCCATGAACAAATATACTGAACACTTAAAATCTGCAGTATGTGTAAGCATCCACAACCTCAGCAATCCAGACTTGTATTGCATTTATCAAACTTCCACAGCCAGCTGAATCTGTGGGTGTCAGCAGTGAAAAGAACAAGATGAAGTCCCGTGTCCTGGATGACGCTGCCGTTCTGGTAGCTGCAGTAGTGAACAGTACTGACACTTGTGTCCTTTTCTTTTGTTTTTGGCTGTTTTTCTGCAGAAAAGCCTTAAGATTGCATTTACAGAACATGACCTCCGAGCACTCGATTAAAGAGCTCTGTTCCGTCATTTGAAGTTTGATTCTCTAATAACATTCTGTCTTATCTGCTTTTCCTTTCACAGTGTCAAGTTTCCACTGAGCAGCACAGAATGACTCCAGTGTGTCTGGAAGTTGGAGAATTTGGACCTTTATGCTTTAAAATAGTTTTCATATGAAGCCTGCAGTGTATTTTGTCTGGTTGATGCAGCCTCAGGAGCTCACGAGCCGGTGTGTTTTTGAGTCGGTCCCAATCCAGGATAAATGCAGAGGGTTGTGTCAGGAAGGTCATCTGACGTAAACCAACAATATTAGATCCTCCTACAGCACGTACAGAAACACATCGGTATAAATGCATATATGCTGTTGGAGCTCCAGTTTTCCACTGAGACTGTAACAGAGCAGTGTTGGGATGGATGCAAACCAGCTGAGGCAGTGATCCGGCACCTGGACTGCGTTGCTTCGGGAACTCTGTTTCTCTGTCCAGCATGTGATTCAGCGGTCAACCAGAAACTAGTCCTACATGACAGAGAGGACATATTTGATGGCTTTTCCAGACCTGGTCCTCACACGTCCTCAGTTACATGTAGTCCTGTTGAGATCTTGTCTAGAGACACACCTGCTTTAAACCACACAGTTGTGTGTACATGTCAACTGCATTGTGTCTCCAAATAGTTGGATGATGAACTGTTGTCCAACATGTGGTGAAGAGAAAGTTGATCTAAGACGCTGTGCAGCCTGCAAGAGAGATGAATAAGTTTCTGGACAACTTGTTCACTGAGGAAACTGTAACTGAGAAAGTCAGATGCAGAAAATAAACCTGTAACCAACATCATCACTGACTTATTTCAAATGAAATGTGCTCAGCTTCTCTCAAATGGATCTAACTGGTTCCCTCCATTAAACAATGACTTCTTGACAACGAGACCACTGGGTGATCCAATAATTTAAGAAATGTTACTGAAAACCAAATATTAAAACCACAACAAGAAATCATTCAAACACCTATGGACCGTTCACACCAGTGTTAAGATGTAAACATTATTGTTTGTTCCTGGTTTGCTGGAGAACAGTTCGGTTGCATTGGGATTAGAACTCAGATTGCTGGAGTCAAAGTCCAGAGTGAAAAACTTCACACCATGGAACCACACCCTTCTGTAGCTATGGTTACCCGTCTCACTCTACGTAACCTGCTATAACGTGAGCTAAGACAGTGGAGATACAGTTCTGATCCCACCTGGAAAAAACTTACTGTTAAGTTAATTCTTCTCATCCTGCATCTTCATCCATCTCTTTTAGAGCTGGACCACTGATCAGACATCACTAGCTCCAGTACACTGGAAAGGATCAGTCCTGTCCTCCACCTGTCCTTCACCTGTCCTTCACCTGTCCTTCCTGCTGCCAATCAACACGTAGCGTATCAGCATTATTACAATGAACATCTGGACCAGTCTAAATCTCGCATGTACTCTTGTGAGAGAAAGTATGAAAAAGGGCCAGAATGAGCTCTATGTTTATTTATGTTTTCCTTATACATTTCAAGAGTTCATTTAAAGACAATTTAAGGTAGACTGGATACATGAAAAGACCAGGTGATGAGTCCTTAAAGAGATGCTCCATTTACGTTTTAACTGAACAGTTAACATATAAATGTTGAATTTCTGAACAACTCCAGACCTGTATGGTGAAGTATTATTGAGCTGTTATTGTAAGTATTCATTTACAATTCTGTCAGTACAAGTTTTCATATGACAGTTTTGTCCTGTACTTTCACAGTCATAAATGACTTCTGCTTCTTTCTTCATGGATCAGTGCAGGTCACTTTAACATATCACACATATCTTCTGGTGACATCAAGCAATTACAAAAATAACAATTATCCTATAAACCCATTAAATCTCCACAGATTCAATTTAACCAGAAGTTATCCAGAACTGCAATATTGTAGCTTCTGGGTGAGTTTAAGGATGAAATGGAACCAAATCACAAACATGATGGGAGGAGGAAGATGAAGAGGAGATATACCTCAACCACGGGTCGTGGGGGGCAACAGCCCAACGTTGAAGGATTGCAGAGGTTCATCACTGTGATGCATTTAGTTTGGTTGTTTAATCCAATAACAATCAGGATGAAGCAGGGCGATTTACTGTAGGTTCACTCCAGACAAATGAAACAGAACTGTAGTTAAATGGTAATTGAAGGTGATATTATATACATCCTTGTTTTTGAACTATGTGTTTTTTACATGGTTTTAGTTTCTTGTCTGAACTGTTGGAGAGACTGAAAGGACTCTGGATTTATTTTAATTCAAACTGTGGACTGGTCAAAAGTTCTCTTGTGTAGAGACCATGTGGCCCCATGTGGACAAGGTGTCTGACTTCAGTGCTTTAAGCAACTGCAAAACGCTGTGGATGGGATGTGAGTTGCTGTGTGTTACTGGGCACACTGACATGTAGAGAAATGAGTGTCACTAGACAGATAGGGAGCACATGTGGAAAATACAGATGTGAATTAAACCACAATGTTACTACTTTGTGAGTGGAGGAACTTTGTGGTTTAAATGTGTCACCGTTAAGTTTTTGCTTGTTGAGACTGAGACTTCAGTTGAAATAAATTAAATTTTATTTCTATAGCGTCTATTACAACACAAGTTGTCTCTAGGATCTTTCTGAGACCCAGAACATGACCCCCGAGCAATCAGCTTCAGCAAAGGGCAGGTAAAAACTCCCCTGGTGGAAGAAAAACCTTAAGCCAAATAGTGGCAAGAAAAACTCCCCTTTAAGAGGGATGAAACCTGGATCAGGACCTGGATCATCAGGGGGGACCCTCCTGCTAAAGACCAGCTGGGTAAAGAAGGCGATACAGAGACAGGAGAGACACAGACACACCGTCAAAGGTACAAAAGACAAGATACATAAGTACAACCATCCGTCAGCAGCAGAACTAAGACTTCCATGTATACATGATTGATACCTGGTTAGTTGGTGATCCACAGAGACGAGGACTGGAGGTCAGGATGTCTGCAGGTATCCAACAGAGACATCCATACAGACAGGTGGAGGTAAACACTGGGATGGTAAGAGGGGGGGACTGCAGGTCAGTGGATCATGGTGGTGTCCCCCTGCAGCGTAGGTCTACAGCAGCAGATCTAGGATGAAGCTGTGTTGAAGACCAGCTGCTTCTTAGAAGAACTTCACCAATTACAGGTTTCAGATTGGCCCCTGCGGCATTGGTGGTATAGTGGTCGACATGGCTGCTTGCCAAGCAGTCAACCTGGGTTCGATTCCCAGCCAATTGAGGGAAGCTCAGCAGCAGTCTATGAAAATGAGCTCCAACTCTAAAAAACAGGGTATAGAAACAGCTTCTTTTTTCAAGACGTGAATCTCATTCCTGACGTGAAAAAAGGTGGAATTAACTTGTTTTCTATGCCTGAACTTTTACTCCCCTTTTTAATGGTGACACATTTGTCAGGAACGTGCATTCGTGGGATGAGCAGCAGAGCTGAGAATGTGGGTTGGACCATGAAATATTTGTCAAATCTTCTCAGTCTCCAACAAAATTTTACCTTTTAACATCAGAACTGCGAGCATATTTGGTCATTTCAAAAGGTTTTTTGAGACAATTATTTTCTTGGCTTTTAGTTTTAGTTGAGCTGGTTGTCATGATTTTTATTGTAGAAACACTGTCTCACTTTTTTTTTATGCTGTTGTCTTGGCTTGGGCGTGGAGGACTCAGATTCAAGCCCAGGGCCGGCCACCATGGTAAATCACTGGGGGCCCCTGAGCAAGGCCCTTAACTTCCAATTGCTCCCCGGGCGCTGATGCAGCCCACTGCTCTCTAGTGAAACTAGTTGATGGGTTTAAAAGCAGAGGTCCAATTTTGCTGTGTATCGTACATACAGATGTCCATACTGACAAGAATGGTAATGAAAAAAAAAAAAGGATATTTTTTTTCCTCATTGTTTTTTATTTCTAAACCTACCTTTAATGTTTCTTTTGCGTCTTGCTGTAGGTTCTATGTAAAGCAGTCTTTGGAGGTCATGAGTGTCCTGTAAAACACTCACCTGGTTGAATTTTCTCTGTTTCTATTCAGTCTGGCATTTATCCAATCTGATAGGGTTAAAACTTTAACACACTCTTTGTTTAATCTCATTGTTAGTTTACGCTCTGTATACTGCTTGTCTTATAAGATAATTGTACACGTCAGAGAATATATCTTGTACAAGTTGCTTATCTTCATGTCATCTGTGACCTCCTTATTTTCAATAAAAGCCTCAAGAGGCCATCAGAGGGGGGGTGCGGACAGAGACAAGAGCAGCTGAGATGAGGTCGAGTTCTCTGTCCGTCCTCCGTGATGATGTATAAAAAAGTTACTGACTTTGTCTTTCTTCCTTATTGTGTGTTTAATAAATGTTAGGTCGTTTAAACCTGACATTTAATTGGTCCTTCGAGCCGGATCCCAACAAACCAAGGAATCCAGCAGGTGTGGTGGACTTCAAGGTAACTGTGGACGTTTATAAATTTCAAGGCTGGTTTTCCGCCTCACCGGCTGGAGTCCAAGGTTGACGGGAGAACCGAAGGAAGACAGAGTCGGTAAGTGAGATCTTGTTGTGTTACCCTGAAAGAATAGGGTGTTGAGGGACGACGGAGTCCGATAAAGTCCGTGTTAAAGGCCGTGGAATTCTAGACACTGACGGTAAAAGAGGGGCGCCGGAGTCCGATAAAGTCCTTGAGAAAATACGTGAAAATTCTAGACACTGACGGTAAAAAGAGAAAAATAGACACGGAACCGATAAAGTCCGTGGGTAAAGTGACGTCATTACTGTGTTGAGTGATTGTGAGTGTGACTGGAGATACAAAACCACCAGGTGTTTTGTCTCATGTAAAAGCAGTAGGAATGTAAACAGCAACCTGTTGTGGAAGCAGAGGCGGGAATCCTTCACTCGAGAGTCGAGTAGAAGCGAGGATTACCACTTCAGGTAATTTAATTGCTGTCCTACTGACAAAAAATCTAGGTGTTAGAATACCCTAGGTATTGAGACCGACCTGGACGAAAACATCTAAAAATAAAAATTAAAAAAAAAAAAAAAAAAATGGGGAAGTTGATCAGTAAAATCGACCGTAAAACAGGATTGGTTTCTGAGGACTGGAAATACATGCAGAAAAAAGACCCAAAGTCAATAAAATACCTGAACCTGTGGATCAGTAAATATGGTTTTAAGGGAACTCTAAACTCACAGAAAATAGTTGAACTGCAGGATAAGATAACAATTGACACAAAACAGAACACCAAGAAGATGCGGAAGCGCGGTTTCGCAGAAAGCCAGATATGGTTGAACGAGGCGACGAGGCGTGAACAAGGAGAAGGGAGGGGGGACTGTAGACAGAAAAAACCCGAGGTCATGTTTTACAGAGCAGATGAGACGGGGCCTGTACAGAGAAGACAGAAAGAGGAAAGAAATGACAACGATAACAGAATTCTTTCTCACAGTATCCCAATCTATCCACTGTTGAGCCCTCCTAGTACTCCGCCACCTGAGTGTATCCTTGACCTAACCCTGAATAACACACCTACATCTCCGCCGGCCGCTGACACTGTTCCTCTCATTGAAGTTGCAAATCCTAACACTGACGATGTTAAAAAGGCTGAAGAAGGCCTGACCTCCCATGGGGAGGATGTGGAGGGATCTGTCTGTGACGTGGAGGACCTCGGACGGTCCTGCCACCTTGATGACGGAGAGGTCCAGCGGGTTTGGATGACTGCTCTGGGCAGTGACTGGTGTCATGTCAGAGGTGACCGGGACCCCCAGTATGACGGTAATGTTTTGGATCCAGATAAAATGAAGCTGTGACGCAGAGTGAAGGAACTCGGTGACAGAACAAAACAACGTTTCAACACTTCATCTGTCTTCACAGTGGTGGACATCAGGAACACCGTTTTCTCTGTCCCCATTCATAAAGACAGAAGATCTTGGTTTGGTTTCAGATTTCTGGATGGAAGAAGAAGGAAGAAAAAAAAAAAAAAAAAAAAAAGATCTGTACCAATGGGCTGCTGTGTGAGCCATGATGATGATCATGTCTCAACAGGAGGGAAGGGGTCAGAGGTCATTTGGATTGAAAACTCCGATAGGAAAGGTGAGCCAAAGTCTGATAATAGGGTGGATTCAGACATTTAGAGTCTGAATAGACCCGAAAGTCAGTGAAGCATTTTAAGACACCTGACCAAGTAGAGGAGATAATAATTCAATCGAAATGACACCAAACGGTAAGAAATGCTGCAGGATGCTGGATGGTGACTTTATTCCTCATCCTGAGTTTGTGTTGTTGTAGTCACCCTGTTGCTTCCTGTTTCAGTGAATCCTGATATCTCAGCTGAAGAACTGACGACTGTCTGCCGTAACATCAAGAAGCCTTCGGAGAACCAAGAGATCCAGCAGCTCCACTTCGGCCTCTGACAACGATCCCACATACATTGATGTCATCAGATTTCCACGAGGTGTCAGATGAGTATAAATTTGTAAGACCAGATAGCAGCAGGATTTGAGTCCTCTGTTTGGTGCACGTTAAACAAAAATGAAGACAGAATAAAACTACATCCACTACAATGTTCAGAAATTAGGAAGCTGGACACAGAACGGGTTCGAGGCTGTATTTGGACAGCTGTCTGCCACGTCTCTTATGACTTTCCAGAACAGGAATGCCCTGGAGAAAGGAGGTGTGTGTGTGTGTGCCATGTTTGAAAAACAGTGTTGCACTTTTGATAACGCTGCAGATGGTGGTCTTACCAAGGCCATACGAGGGCTGCAGACCCTGAATGGTAAAAGTGCTTAAGGAGCACTCCGGTGTTGACACCTCCATGTGGGACTCCTGGCTGGATGCATGTGGCGAGTACCGAACCTTAGTATCTTCTGTACTAGTCTCCATCGCTGTATTTTCAGCATTTCTGACATTGTGTGGTTGTTGTTTCATTCCGATGTCTGCGTGCACTGCTGAACCGATTGATCACCACAGCCATCTCACCCGTGGAAGACCGTGTGGTACAAATGTATCTGATTTTGGGTCTTGACTCTGATAATGATGATGAAAATGATGATGATGATGTACTTTTCTTTGATAATGATGATATTAATATCTCTTTTTTGCCTTATAGAAACCCCTCTA
>JABWDQ010000339.1:0-27333 GCA_014839995.1 Xenentodon cancila
TAAATAATAATAATAATTAACAAATAAAAAAAACGTGACTTGTGTGTGGACTTGGGACCAGGACTGCGGATGTCTGGGGCAGTGGGGAGGAGGTGGAGGAGAAGAAGATGGAGATGGAAGAAAAGAAGACGGCAGGACAGATGCCAGAGAAGAGGACTTCTCTGAGATACTGAGATCGTAGTTCAGGTATATGTGATATAATTTATTTTCTGATTGCACACTTGCTATTATTTCATTTTATTTTTAAAATTATTTCCGTCTCCACTTCCACGTTTCTTTTAAAAAGTAGTTCATCTGTGGTGCAGCTCATTCAGGTTGTGAAATAACTGGGTTAAATGAGAATCGTCTGATTTTTTCCTTTGTGTTACTGATGAAAATGATGATCCAGACTAATCTCTTAATGTTTGTATAATTGTTCTTCATTGTTCTTGTAGTTTTTTGTGCTGGTCTGTCTCCTCTTTTTCTCTTCTGTACATGTTTGCAGGCCAGAACCTCAGGAGCTGCATGCTGACCTGCAGTCCCACCTCTGACCATCCCAGTGTTACCTCCACCTGTCTGTGTAGACGTCTCTGTTGGATACCTGCTGACATCCTGACCTGCAGTCCCACCCTCTGACCATCCCAGTGTTACCTCCACCTGTCTGTGTAGACGTCTCTGTTGGAGACCTGCTGACATCCTGACCTGCAGTCCTCGTCTCTGTGGATCACAGAGATGAGGACGGCTCGTCTCAGGACGTTTCAGGACACAGAAGGACGAACAGTGAGGCCATGGTGGTCGTGTTTCTTTCAAACTATCGTCTTCTAACTTTTCACGTGTTACATCTGGTCCAGGTGGTTTGATGTCTCGTCACAGGGATGCAACATGAGGGAAGCTTGTTGGTTCCTGGTTTGCAGTCAGCTCGTCTGTCTACATGGTCAGCTGCTGCAGACTAGATCGTATCACACCTGGACCCCACAGTGGTCAGCTGGTGGTGTCCATTGATGTGCTCATGTGTTCTGGAGGCCTGATTCTGGAGGTGAGGTTTCTGATGGAGGCCAGGAGGAGGAGGAGGAGGAGGAGGAGGAGCATTTAGGTTGCAGACTTTCAAAAGTCATCTTGTTCTTGCAGATATTCCAGGCATCACGTTCTCCATCTTTAAATAAACTCAGAGTAGAGTTGTTGGAAGATGATTGAATATTCTTCTTTTAATCAAGGCAGACTTTTACTTCCAGACGCAAGAACATCCCTTTGTGATTGGAGCTCTGAGCTCATGTGAAGCTCCTAAATGTTGTATTTGTCTCTGGGCTGCTCACTGAATCTGAGTGTTTCACCGTCTGAGACGTTTCTGACCTTCATGGACTTAAAACACAAAGTTAATATGCTACAATACAGTAGACAAGGACTCTGTTACGTTTGACATTATGTATATGTATTTATTTATATTTAAAGTCCTCAGATCAGACTCATTTACATGTTCATAGTTTTATTTTGGAAGTCGACTAGAATATCATAAAACTGCTGAAAGTGTTTTTGTGACAGTGACAGATGAATTCTCTACGTGTGGAGACTGGAACTGGAAATACTGTGGATCTTATTTCCCTCTGATCCAGGATTATTTTACAAATAATAATTTCCTGTTGAAGAAACTGTTCAAGGCTGCAAAGGACGTTTCAGTCATCGTCTTAAACTCATCATTTGTATCCTACATACAAATGGAGGCATGTTAAAGCAGCACAGAGTTTTAATGGTAGAAAACCTGCTTCAGTTTCATTTGCAGGAATATTTGATTACTTTCACGTAGTGTTGTCTGGTTCTTGAGGATTCTCATTCATATCAGCACAAACCAACTAAAGTAACTTGGGGGCAGTCTCACATCCCGTTGTGTTTTGCAACAACTGCATATATGGCTTTATGTCCCAAATCATCAGAGATGAAACTGGCTCACAGGGCTGCAGTGAACATCCCAGCAGAGAGGAAACGAGGGAGCGACTGAGCAAGAGACGGAACAAGGGTGAACTTTGGATGGTGTCCTGACAGCATCTCAACCTCCACTGTCTGACAAGGGACCCCTCTAAACTAACTGGTTGATAGAAACGTTTGTTTGTGCTGCTTTAATGTTACAGCGTTTTAAGTGTCATATTAAAAACATGTTGAAACGTCTCCATTGTTGAGATAAATGAGCAGATGCTGCTCTCACTCTTGTCTTTCAGGTCCTCTAAGACCCTGCAGCAGAGCAACAGCAGCAACTCCGCTGGTATTTAGGAAATCTGTCTCTCCAGATGTGAGATTTGGATCCAGATGTTCCTCCTCTTCCACCTCGCTGCTGTTTCAGGGACCTGCTGCTCAGGAACCAGATGTTTCAGAAGGACGACAGGTAGCATGAATATCACTCTTATGCAAACATGCAAACATCTGTCATCTTCCAGCATCTCAGGAAGATCGTTATGACTCTCTTAAGAGCTTAGTTGTTGCTGCGTTTGGAGAAGTAGACCTGCAGATGTTTCCTGCTCCTGAGGGGAAGAGTCGAGGCTCATTCTGACTAACAGCACCAGAACAGAATCAGCGTGGAGCTTTCACATCAGTTCAGATATTATTTAATGCCTGGATCAGCTGCATTTCAACTAAGGTCTGAGGTTCACAGTATCAGGAAAATGAGTGCAGTTGAAGTATGAAACGTTGCACCTTGTTGGACTTTGAGCACTACAGCGCTGGTCACACAGCAACCTGCTAAGTAGTTTGATTAAAACATCCTGGACATATAAAAAAAAACAACCTCATGTGTTGCACATGTCTACAGAGGGTTTTTATTTGTGCTTTTTAAAGTATCTGCTGTGGGGAAAAAAGAAAAAAGCTTTTAAATTGACTGTTTCATGTCAAAGTTGCAGCCGTCTCTGATCCTTCAGCTTCCTCTTGAACTCCTTGCAGTTAACCTGCATTTCCCATCTGACTGAAACATGAATGTCTACGGTAAACGTGTAACCTGGCTTTACAAACAGTTCTGTGGCTTCACTTAATGTTGTTGTGAATGTTTAACGTGGACTGAGATGGGAGTATCGTGGTAATGCATAAAGAATTCCCAGACAAAATGGTTGAAAATATGCATCAAAGGTGATGCAGTAAAATCAGCTGCTAGTTTTAGGAAGAAAAGCTGGACTTGATCAGGACCTGCTGATTTTCTATCATCTAAACATCTGAGTGCTCGATGCCCCTCAGAGACTTGTTGGCTGAAGTTAAGAGATGGATTATACAGATGAATGTTGTCAATGCAAACAGTCGGTCAGTTTGTAAGTGGTCAGAATTCAACAAGGACCCAGATGCAACGTAACACGGAGTCCAGACAGCCTGTCTGACCTGCAGCAAAGCAGCTTCAAACAACCAGAACCCGGATCAGTGGCTGAACATACAAGTCCAGTTTTGTGGCACCAGGACATTCACCCCCAACACTTGTTGCTCAACATGCTTTTTGACAAGTTCTAGTCTCATTAATGAGGCGTAGTTGATCAGTACCACATCAGAACCACCCACACCCAGCCAGGGAGTTCTGCTGACCCAAGGTGTTTTTTGTAGGGCAATTACTCGTAATGGAAACGAGGTCCTGGGTACCACACTAACAGTGATTAAGGAACGCCTGGAATATTGCACAGCATGTGAGTCTAATGTGCAGTTCTCAGTTCGCCTGTGTTGTACATGATGTTCACAGACCTAAACATTTCTGGCCTCCCCTCAAATTAAAGCGCCGAGCATGGCTGTCAACAACAAACCCTGCAGATGTGGTGGCAGCTGTGGAGCAGGGCTCATGAGCAAAGTCAGAAGAGCGACGCAGCAGCTCCGTTTTTTAGTTGGATTTTCACCGGTGCAGCTGGGTGAGTGAATTTAGTTGTGTGTTTAGTTTATTGGATTATTGTGTGTTTGTTGTTTGCTCTTGTTGCCGTGACTTTTATCGTGTTTCTGCTGTAGTTTTGGCTCTTTTGTGTCCAGCGACTGAGCTGTGCTGTTTTGGTTGTTTGATGTTGCTTGTGAGTCTGAGCGTAATGAGCATTTGCAGTTTTTATCCGCCTTGAATCTGCTTTGTGCTGCGACCCGGGAGGGGTTCTGGGGGGTTCATTGAGGGTGTGGACCCATCCGTGGGAGATTCACACGCCTTAAGACTGACAGAGATTTCAGTCTGCAGGTGTGAGGGCAGCTGGCGACGCCCAGAGCTGCCGTTCCCACATGGGGGACACGGGGACCCAATACAGGGATTTGAGGACGGCTGTAATATGCTCGTGTCTACACACTCTCATCAGGATCCTGGCGGCGCTGTTCTGAATCTGCTGCAGCTTTTGGACACTCTTGCCGGGATTCCTGATGAGAAGTGTGTTACAGTAGGCGTGGACAAGTGTTTCTGCATCAGATAGGGAGATGATGGGATGGAGTTTGGCAATGTTTATGAGGTGGAAAAATGATGTTACACAGATGTTTCATGTGATTATTGAATGTTGGGTGTGGATCCAGCCTCACACCGACGTTGATGACTGTAGAAGAGAGGGGAATGTCCTGTCCTGAGAAGGGGATCGCGCATATCTGGGATGTCTGGACCTGATGTGGAGTGCCAACAAGTATGGCTTCAGTTTTGAATCTGTTTATTTGAAGGAAAGTTTGGTAGGAAAATGAGTAGCAACATCTGTCTCCATCAAAAGGTCATTTGTAACCCTGAGCAGAGCAGTTTCCGTGCTGTGGGCGGGGCGAAACCCCGATTGGACTTCTTCAAACAGATTGTGTGGTAGTAAGTGGTCCTGAAGCTGAGTGGCAGCAGCTTTTTCTATCACTTTTGACAAAAACGGGAGGTTGGATATGGTTCTGTGATTGTCAGGGGCTTCCGGGTCCAGAGTGGGGGAGAGGAGATGTGGCCTGAAATTGTTGAAGTGTGTTTGCGTTCACCAGACTCCCGATGTGCTGTTGCAGGGAGGCAGCAGAAGTCCTGGTCTGTGGGGATCATGGAGAGCGGTGCTGGACTTGGATTGTATTGTCACGAGCGGTCAAGAACCCCTGACCGGTCCCTGCAACGTGGACTTAAGACCTGAAAGATCCCTGGACAAGACTCCATTCAGAGAACCGTAGTCTTTAGAAGTGATTGAAAACCACTGTTGTAGGTTCTAGTAGAGGAAAAGGAGCTGTCACGTTTATGAGAATTAAAGATGAATTCAACTTACTTTAAAACTAAAGGATTTAGATGAGTAGAAACGTAAATGGAAGTTAAATGGATTTGAAAGGAGTTGAAGTTTTCGGAGCCATTAAGACCTTTAGACTCTTGGATTAACACAATTATTGCAAATTGAGCGATTAACAACAAATCTGAATTTGTCTGGAAGTTCATCAGTAAAGCAGCCAAATAAAACACATTCAAGTTTCACCTTGATGCTCAAATTTCCTGTTGAGGATACAGATGATCATCACAGCAGAAGATTTGACTATTTGAGCATTCCCAACAAAGAGCACGTATGATCTCATCTCTTTGATGACAGAAGCTACGGAGATTCTCAGCTTTGAAAGACATTCCTTTTCCCGATCTGCATCAGGATACTCATTATTCCAAACAAGAACAGATGCAGGTTTGCAGCTTTGATCCCTTTGAAGTAATTATCTTCTACATTTATTAGTTTTAATACTGAGAAAGGGGTCAGAGTTCCCTATAAAAAGCTCTGGTAAAATATTAGTTGGAGCAGTTCTGGATGCAGATGAGACGAGAAGTTGCTACCAGAGGGATCGGGATCGATGACAACAGCAAACAGACGTGTGTCTACCTAAAGGGATCAGGTGGAGGATCTCAGAGGTTGCAGGTGAAGGATGAATCTGCACAGTGGAAGTTTCAGGTGGAGGTCTGTATCTGGTCCAGTGGTGGACTGATGTTCTCCACAAACAGATGTAGTCGATGCCTGGAGGACGAGGTCTGGATTGCACGTCGTTGTGGTTGAACCTGAAATTTCTGAAGATGAAAGTAATTATGGTTCCTGACAAGTCTTAGATTTGTACCAGAATATGAGGACTGGTGGCAGCTGAAAGCTGACTTCAAAGGTGCCCGTTTAATCCCCAACCACCTCGTTTAATCCCCAACCACCTCGTTTAATCCCCAACCACCTCGTTTAATCCCCAACCACCTCGTTTAATCCCCAACCACCTCGTTTAATCCCCAACCACCTCGTTTAATCCCCAACCACCTCGTTTAATCCCCAACCACCTCCTACAGCTGGTCAGAAGATACTCGCCTCTCTCACTTACACTCTCACTGTTTTTATCAGAGGAGCCACAGCCAGAAGGAATCTTTCTCTTTCATTTCACACGGTTAGGAGGAGGCACGAAAAATGGGAATTCAAATTAATGGACAAGAAAAATAGATTGAATTAAAAGACAGTTTGATGAATTAGTGTGACGCCGGGCTGCTGCAGGACAAAGACTTTAGATGCTGCAGTTTCAGGATGAAACTGAACTGAACCGCTGCTTTTTGGAAACGTGTAAATCTGTATTTAATATGTTTCCTAACACTGATAAAACAACTGACGTATGGAAACAGAATATGTATTGATTTGATAGGATATTGTATTTGATTATATTTGAAAAGAAAACCATGTTGAAAGTTGTTGACAAGGATTCGCTCACAACCGAAGGACGATATGAACCTTTAATGTCACAAATGTACAAACATTTTGTCCACTTTTGTCATCTGCAGTCTTTGACATCCTCCACCTTGCTCTCATCAGTAGCTTCATGAAGGTCAGTAAATCAGAGTCTGTAAACAAATGCAGATGCTGAAACTTAAACTGTAACTCCTCCCAGCAGGAAGCTGCCACCTCCAACAAGCACATTCCTGCAGACGGAAACACGTCCACTTACACACTTACAATATTTTACAGTCACTTTCACTTCATTTTCATGTTGTGGAAAACTTTTCTGGACCCTGATGGTGACCTCAACCACTCTGATTTGAAGTTTTCAGATGAAACCACCATCATCCTGTTCAGAGTCACAGGACGATGGATCCTGTCCCAGTTTTCATCTGGTCAGAGTTGGAGCACATCGGACCAGACGACCACTCAGAGGCTGATCCAGTTCACTGTCTGAGATTCCAAAGAGAGACAAAACCCAACTTCAACTGCAGCTTCTGACATCCTCCACCTTGCTCTCATCAGGTGGACACTCTTCATCCAGCCAATATAATGCAGTCCTCCACCCACACATTCTTACATTTACCCTTTGTGTGATTTGGTTTTTCCCAAAACTCCAAAATGAGGATGTGGCTCTACTTCTTCATGGTCTCCCGTGTTTCTCTGTCATGTTTCTTCAGCAGCCCAGAAAGGACAAACCAAACATTTGTCCTAGAGGACGTCATTTTGGACTTTCAGTCTTTTTTTTTAGCATCACACAAAGATCCTCCTAAAAGCTTCTCCACGTTTTACTTAAAGTCAGTAAATCCGGCCCACTTCTCACTTCATTTTGTTTATAAATTAATGGAATAATCTGGGAGCTGAATTTACAGTCATGTTAAATATAAAGTATAAAATCTTGTAAAAAATCAATGATTTACAGTCTTCTTCTTCTTCTTTTTTTACTTTTGTCTGCTCCCTCCGGGGGGCGCCAAAGCAACTCTTCCATCTCTATCTAACCCTTTTCTCTGTCTCCTCTTCTCTCTCACCACCAACCTCAGGTCCTCTTCACTACATCCATATATCTCCTCTTTGGTCTTCCTCTAGGCCTCTTTCCTTGCAGTTCCCACCTCAACATCCTTTTCCCAATAAACTCATTATCCCTCCTAATTCCAGAAACAATGACGTGGAACCTCTACCAGCAGACTCTGCAAAGCCGCAGCATCAACCTCCACCTGTAGCCTCTCCAGAGAGATGCAGTCAGCTGCTGTCAGCTGTTGTAGCCTCCATCCACCAGTCACCTCTGTGCAACTCTTCAGCTTGAAGAAGTTTCTGCCTCCACCATCTTGGCCTTCAGTCTGAATTTCTGATCAAAACCTCCACTATCCAGGGTAAGAACACAGCTTCACCTGTGACTTTTGAAGATCTCCACCTTGTGCACTTCCTGTATGTAAACCAAATATAATCGCATACATCTGAATGGGAAAACTTAGAAAAAGAAAAATGCTTCAGCTCAGAGCTGTTGATCTTAAGGATGAATATAGAGGCTCCGGACCTGCAGCTCCATCTTCAAGCCCTCCGATGAACAAAGACAGTCCTCAAACAGTCCATAAACACAGAAGAGCCCCAGCAGGAGCTGTTTTACAAGGATGTTCAACAAACTTTGAATCAAAACGTTAACTCTGAGTCAACAAACTCTGAGTCAGAAACTCTGAGTTTTGGGTTTCAGGAAAGCAGTTCAGAGTTGGTTCAGTCAACTCTGAGTATGTTGATGCATAGTGAGCGGTAGTGATCTTCCTATTTTAGTTTGCTAGAGCAGAACATGTTAGTGCAATCGTATAATAAATTTAAGCATATATTCAGACATAAGTGCAACATGACTGTTGCTGCAAAAGAGGAGAGTTGACATCAGAGAAAATTGTAGAGCGAATAAATACGTAGGCGAATTCAAATATTAGACGACCGTTTCACACCAACACAAATGAATGTAGATGTATATTGTTTTCCATATTCAGCATCATGTAGGTGCAGTCCTGGGATCAAAAACGGGAGGTGGAGGGGTGGGGGTGATGTTTGAATCGGGCCATTTGTCTCACAGTTCTGTGTGGTTCACTTTCTAATGTACTAGGATGGAGAATGTTCAGTATCCACGTTGTTATTAATAAAACAGACATCTGCAATCAGTAACAGCTTATAAAATGAACAACCCAAAGTATTTTGTGTGAAGTATGAACATACATGATATTTGTCATGCACGGTAGATGAGAAAAGCCTTAAAGCTCTTTAAAAATCATCACGTGTCACGTGAACAACTTGACTGATTTGACTGCATTAATGTTGATTCTGATCCTCAATATATTTTTTTGACACAAATGCGACATGTCATCAATCAGATGTCTGTAAAATGCACGTTATGATTAAATTGTACCTCTTTTAAGCTTCATGAAGTGGAGGAGAAAGAAAGTTACTCGGGTATATTGAACTAAACCTGCTCTTGACCAGGTTTACATCACAGAGTCAGTTACCATGGTTACAGACTCCAAGTCTGAGTTACTTCACTTTCTGAAACTGGGTCGACTGAACCCTCTTTCTCTGGATCATTTTTGAAGTTATGTAAACCTGCACTTGTGATTCCATGTTTGTCCACTAGTAGAGGTCACGCAGGTCAGATCTGTTTTTCTAGTCAACCAATAAAGTGTCATTCAACAAATATAGATTAGTTCAGCACTGGCGTATATTAATATACAAGATGGGTTTTAGTTCATCTTGGTTCAATCTGGAGGGATGTTGCAGTGTGGAGACAGAATCTCCTGTAACCAGGTCCTGCTGTCAAATATGAGTGTGGGAGTGTCCAGCATTTCAGCACTGGACAGCAACCATTAATAAGAGATAACATTTTATCTCAATCATGTGCTCATATATAGTTTGTAAAGTTGGGAGTTTAAAGAATGGGACATTTCACTGCTATGTTATAACAGTTTATGTCACTAACTGACAATTATCCACTTGATGTTGTCAGATGGGGTTTTGTCCTCACGTTAGCCAGCAGGTCGACATCTGGAGTTTATTTTGATGGTGACTGACTTATTCAGTAGTTTAGATTTTGGAGCTGAAAAGGGACGTTTTTGACAGATCGAAAGAAGTTGCAGAAGTTGTGGGTGGCTGAGCACTGCCTGCACAGAAGAGAGGTCCTCATCATGGCTTGAGGTGGGTGATGACCTGACTGTTGGAAGACAAATAACTTTAAAACACTCTAAACTTTATTATTTTTGTCAGTATATATCTCACGAAACACATCGACATTTGCCTCTACTTTTAACCCATCACTAGTTTTTCACTAGAAGCAGTATAATAACATCCATCTAACAAGTGTAACTGGAGCACAAACCCATCCTTGTTGTTGTGGCAGAGTGGTTAAGGTGATGGACTTGAAACCTGTTGGCGTTTTCCCCTGCAGGTTCAAATCCTGCCAACAATGGTTAGTGTTTGCTCCTTCTTGAAGAGGATTGACATGCTAGAGGTTGGATCTCTTCAACATAAGCAGCATTATTTAATACTCAGTCTGTTTACATCACTTGTGATATTATGTGCATTTTTACTCCAACATGCATTAATGGAAGAAACATCAGTCCACATTCAGTTCATTTCCTGAAGAAACAGCTGTTTCAGCAGCTTTTGATTGTGGTGATGGTAAAGTGGTGAGTACAGCCGTCCTCCAAGCAGCTGACTCACATTTGAATTTATTACCACTAGATTAATAACCACATGTTTCACCGTCTCCCCTCCAAGTACTAATCAGACTCCCTCCGGTTTAACTTCTGAAATCAGGTGTGTTCAGGTGTGTTCAGGTGTGTTCAGGTGTGTTCAGGTGTGTTCAGGCTGGTCTGGCTGTAAACGAGCAGCACGGTTTCAAAACTGTCTTCTAGACAAAAACTTACTACGTCTGCTGTACACATTCTGTTTTCGTCATCATAACCAAACACAAACATGTCTATGCTGTCATTTGATTACTGAATTACATTTTAAAATAAATTAATTGCACTCATATAGTTTATTCATTTACTTTACCCACTTACATCCTCTGCAAAGCAGTTGAACCTGTTTCCTATTGACACCCTCTTATTTACAGCTCACAAGGTATTTGCACAAACCCAAGTGATTTTGCTTCAACCTTGACATTCCCATGAAAATAATTAAACTTAATAACTTTAGTTCAAGTCACACTGGATCTGGAACAAAACATCTGGTTTCACCATCAGGGAATTGAATCCAACACTTCTGTGTGACAGGCAGAGATACTGTCCACTATACTAACAAATGTATAAATGCATAAATTAGAAAACGTAGGAGAGCAAATCCAGCAATCTAAATGTGAACATGTACTAACGAGGACTTCTGCAGAGTCCAATCAGAGACTTCCTTCCTTCACAAGGACGCTTCCTGGGACACAGCATCTGTGACCTCACCAGGACTGCTGCTTGTGGTGCACAAACCATCTGTTCCTGTGATTATTGATTATTTGTCCATGATGAGCGTTTCTGGTGTGTTCAATCACTTCATTAAAGAAACAATAATATGGGATGTAGGATAACTCTCAGCTTTCCTCTTTAAATGTAGTTTTCCAAAATAACAAGAAGACCAGAAACCCAAGTGGTTGGACCTCTGGTCACACTCGTGTCTCAGAGTCGTCTCCACTGGAAGGTTCAGACCCCCCAGTCAACTGGAACTGGATCTATAACGTTGTCCTACAAAACCACAGGTTGATAAGTTAAGGTGGCGTTTGTTGGTTGTCATATAATTACAGATACGTACTGCACTTATGTTGACTCCGCCTCCTGGGATCCTGTGTCATTGAAAGAGTTTTACTTAAAGGGTGTTGAGGTGCTGCTGAAGGAGTTCTGGTTACTTGGTGAGTTTCTCATGTTTGTGTTGCTGTGTGGTTCCTTGTGTTTATAAGATGCCCTGATATCAACTGTCTTCTTCATCTTCTGACTCCGGTTCTGAAACAGAAACAGAACTGTGATGTGTTTTACTTCCCTGTTTTCTCTGTTTTGTGGTTAGTGGTTCGGGGTTTTTCCCTCCTGGGGTTTTACCTGATAGTCAGTGTAGTTAGAGCCATGAAGTCTTTTCCTGGCTCCTGGACTTTTGGTGCTTGATGTTTGTCTTCTGGTGGCCGCAGAGGTCAACTGTGCTGGTTTTGGTTCCCTCCTCGGCTCCCGTCTTGTGGACATTTTGTGATCTGTAAACATGCCAGCGTACTCTTCCTCTGTGGTTTAGCAACTTATCTTCTGTTTCTAATCCGTTTCATTGTTCAGTTGTTACTGACATCACTCACTGGTTGTTCATTACTCATCATTACACCTTTAATCTATATGTCAGTCGGTGATGCAGACAATTCTTTGGTTACGGAAATGAAAAGTGTGGAATTGTGAAGGAAACTTCCAGTTATTCTGTGAGTTCAGGTAGAACAAAGAAGTTAAAGATAACTGTCAGAGGCCCTGTGGCTTAGTTGGTCAAAGCATCTGTCTCGTAAACAGGAGATCCTGGGTTCAAATCCCAGCAGAGCCTCTCAACTGTCTTGGGAACAGAGACAAAAGGGATGTCGTTGGAAGCTGCTGATTATTTTGTTTTCCAAATTCTCATCCCAGCATGTTCAACACCTGCTGGTTTCCTGTCTCTTCCCTTCCATCCTCAATTGAGACTCAATTCTTCAAAACAAACAACATGTTACATAACCAGCCACAAAACTCTACTTTAAAGTAAAAAATGTTTTTTTCTAAAAAAGATAAAAGCAAACGTATCTCACATCATCAGAAGCCGGTGATGTCATCAATGATGTCACAGAGGATCATGGTTCTGGAGGTCAGAAATAAAACTCATTAAAATAAACAATAGTAAATTTAGAAATCTTAATAAATAAATTAATAAAATCAAAACACATGAAAAAAGAAGATTTTTTTCACTGCAGATTGAAAATATGGAAACTTCTCCAAGTAAATACTGGCGCAGTGAAGTAAAACACCAGAACACCTGTTTTGATGTTCTTGTTTTTATCATATTTTTCATCTTTGAACTGGGAAACTAAACTGAACTGGTCCCATTTCAATAAAAACATCCAGATAATGTGGTTGATGTCAGGATGATCCCAGCATGTAGACGTTCACTGGACTGAAACTGGTCTGAAACTCTGCACATGTTCAACTATTCCTTCCCAGGGATCGGACACAGATGTAGCAGAAGAAACCCATCATGGAAACGGGAAGAGGGGGGTTTCAGGTGAAGACCACAAACACCCACAATTATTCTCTGGATAAAAAATATTCAAAACAAACATTTTATTTTCACTAGTTAATGCTGACATAATTATCATTTCTACTTCTGACAGTTTTAAGGTATTTCAGAGACAAATGTGGGTTTTTCTCTCTTTAATGGAAGAACAGAAAGAAAGTTGTCCACATGTTTACATCTCTGTGGTCCCTCCTCTTTCTAATGTTGCTTTTTCTTCCTGAAGAGAAGAAAGTCCTCCTGTGATACACTTTAATAGTTTTCAAGAAGATCACATCTGACTAACTAAATGGTTTTTAAATGGATGGTCACGTTTTGTCTACGGAAAAGTAACGAGTTGGTGTCCAACAAATCAGGAGACTCTGACTCTGAGCTGGACGTCAGCGGAGAAAAGAGCCAAAACAGCAGAACATCCTACGATGTCCAGCGAGGTAGGGAGGGGTTCTGCACAGTCAGGACTCTGTGGATATTTGGTAGTCTGATGTGAAATCAGTCAACTGAGTAACCGAGCCAGAATGAGACACATTTGTTTTTAGCTGTTGAGACTGTCAAGATGTGGATTCACAGCATTTCATAGTTGCCATAGTTTTTGTGGAACATCAAGCCAAAACTAACACATCACATTATTCATTTAACTTCAGGAGACTCGTGCAGATGTTTGTCACCTGAAGAAGACCTCCACACAGTGGGGCACTCAGATAAGTTCATTCGAGTGTTCAAAGCAGAGACGGGAGACTAGCAGAGGATGGTTTCGATCCATCGACCTCTGGGTTATGGGCCCAGCACGCTTCCGCTGCGCCACTCTGCTGTCTCTGCTGCAACACGCAGGTGGACTCAACCTTTCCGTCTTCAGTGCAGTCCATCATTTCATTTTTATTTCACTCTAATTTTTTCTTCATGAGGTTCTTCTTCAATTAGTTGTATTCACAATTTCACCAGGTTCTTTTGGGATGAGTCTTACTTGCTGGGGTCTACCTGGGCCAGATCACCACTGCACTCAGACACCAGTAATTATGCAGAGAAGACCACAAACACTTACAAGTTCCAGTCTGGTTGTTTAGGGTTTTGTCTGTCAACAGTGGAGTCGTCCTCGGTCTTCTCCTGCGGCCACTGCAGGGAGGTCGGCAACCGTCTCACGGAGCCGAAACTTCCAGCACCATCACGCTGCTATCATCTTCTCCACCTGCTTTCTAAAGGTCCGGGTGATGAGAGGGCTCGAGCCCGTCTCAGCCGTTATCAGGTGAACGGCGTGGAGCACCTCGCTCCATCACAGGGCCACACACACCACCACAACCAGCCACACCAGCTCCCACTCACTCCCACAGCTGATGGGGATGTTGATGTAGAGTTCCTTGACCGGAAAAACTCCGCTTCTTTCACGGTTTTTGAGCATTTTTCTTGACAATCAGAGAATCCTGCAGCAGCTAAAATAAGAAATCATCTTCAACAGGTACCAGCCACAAGCATTATACACTTTTAACAGTTTGGCAATAAGAAGAAGCTTTTGGGACATTTGAGGACAGTAAATGTCTGGACAGAGAAGGTGGATGGTTTAAGATGGAATTACAAGAAATCATAAGTGTTAAAGAGGAAAATCCAACATTAAACATGGAAGGTGACCTCATGTTTCTCCTGTCCAACTTTTGCATTAAACTGAGCCTGGTCTCTCCTCGCCAGGCGCTCTTATAACATCACAACTGGATCGATACGACCAAAATGTTTGACCTGCTGACCTGGGAAACAACATACAGTTTACAACAGACTTACTGACCTACGGGTGGGATGGGGGGTCACTGGTTCACATGGGACCTAAATGACTCCCAAGAATGACCGGTCCAACAACATCTTAAGTCACATGTTTGGTTTTTCCTGTTCTTCCCAGAATGTGGACGTCTACTGTCCTCAATGTCCCAACAGCAGCTTTAATGGCTGAAACATCCCGCCAGTCTGTTGGGAATGAAGCATCATTGAAATGTTTTCAGGAGCAGAGAAAAGAGTCCAGTCAGCTTGTTTTTCAGAGCGTTGGACAATAAACCGAATGGTCCTGTTTGACGGCGTCTGGGAGAAAGTTTAAGTTCCCAGAAGAAGCTCCTGCAGCCGCGGGGAGAAAGTCCCCGTCTCAGTCATGATGGTTTCTGGGTAGTGATGGACGGGAGAAGAAGCAGCACATCTGATGTAAGGAGATGTTCGGAGCGCCGTTGAACGTTCTCTCAACACAGTTTTAATACATCGTCCAAATGTCATGTTTAATTCACTGATTTGACTTTTGTTCATGTCATTTTTTATCTTTAGCTGCACCGTGTCATAAAGGTTAAGAAAATCATACTGATAATAAAGAAGGAAATGCTGCTTTAATATTTATATTTATAGATCTGAATATCTTTAAATGTCTACATAAAGTAAATTTAAAGTATACATGTTCAACATTTTATTAATATAATGACATGTGAAGGATAAATCCACATTCAAAAGTGGTCACAGAAGCACTTTGAACAAGAAAACCTGTCTTCTATCATGATGTCCTATAATACATCATCTGTCCTCGTTTACTTCTTCCAAGTCATTTGTAGCTGATGACTGAACCAGCAGCGTTGTGTTGTGAGTTTTCATTAAACTCTGGAAAGACAGCGCCACCTTCCAGCAGCACACTGCACTGGGAATACTGGGAATACTGGAGAGAGCAGTGAGTGGCTGCTTTTCTGTGGAAATCCACATTAAAACACATGTTACAAACCGGTGACAAAAGCACTTTCAGCCACAAAAACACACCTGATAATGTTTGTCTTGTAGTCCTGGTGAGAAGTGACCTCCACGTTCCCTCATCTGGTCCCTCTCACCACACGTGAACTGTAAGTGCTCGTGATGAGGAGCGTCTCCATGTGTTGGTGTCAGCTGTGTGTGGAGCAACACCGACTTTGAAGCTCTGTCCTCTTTAGCCTCATTTACTCCACACTGTTTGAACTACCCACAAAGAGCTTTTAGATTTGATCAAGTGTCATGAAATCTTCTACACTAACTGGTCAAACATGTCAAAGTCTTGCAACAATAACTGACCCTTGTTTTGTCATTATCAACCTAACCTAACCTTCCTGTCTACGTTGTGTTGTTTCCCAATTATAGGTCACGGACACGGCCAGGATGGAAGCTGCTGCTCTCTGCAGCATCAAAGAGGAGGAGTCTTAATGACACCACTGAGCAGTGGCTGTGTGATGTGGGGCAGTGGGCAGTCACAGGTGGAGGATTTATATTCATGCCATATGTTCGCTGTATGTGTTTAATTGTATCTACACTTTCTATCATGTGTATGAAACATGATTACTGCATTTCTTTGCTAATTGTTCTGTTTTCCTGATTTAAAATATAAATCAAAATACAGGAAACCTGTAAGCAGAGCATCAAGTTGTATCAGGCACCTGTCACTCAGGGGAATTAGCTCAAATGGTAGAGCGCTCGCTTTGCATGTGAGAGGTAGAGGGATCGATACCCTCATTCTCCACGTTCAAGTCTTGATGGTTCATCTGTGAAAACTGGAACAAGCGGGAAGTGCTTCTAGGACTGAAAATGCTCATCCACAACACAGAGCCATGTGGACTGTTAAAGCTCTTTTTTTATACAGATAAATGAAACAAGTTCAGTTCGAGTCACACAGGATGTGAAACAGGAGCGTAACGAGGATTTCTAGTGTCTCCTTCCTCACAAACCCCACAGGTCTCATAAGATTGTTGTGTCACAGGACTGTCTGTCTGACCTTCTGTCAAGGAAACAATCTTGATACTTCCATCAGGACAAACCTGAGTGGACTCATCCTGACCTCACAGAGTGAAAACCTCCATCACATACCAAAGAAAGAAGCTACCCTGCAACGACCGCTGCCCAAACCACACTGCACCCCCCCTCATGATTCTTCCTGCGGGTGGTGAGCCTACTGGAAGGTGGGCCCACGTTACCACTTCGGGCTGAGCCTGGCCGGGTCCCGTGGGCAAAGACCCTGCCACCAGGCGCTCGCCTTCAAGCCCCAGCCCCAGGCCTGGCTTCAGGGTGGGGCCCCGGTGACACCAATACAGGCGACGTAACGATCCTTGCTGTTGATCCGTTCATGAGGGAGTAGTGAACCGCTCTCAGTCTGGCCCGTCACCCATGACCTGCTTGCTATGGGAGACCCTACCAGAGGCATAGTGCCCCCGACAACAGGAGGGGACAAGAAGCCTCACAAATCTTATCAAAGCACAAACGACCTGTGTTACTTCTATGCAGAATACCTTCCGTATACTCCGACCAAATCAGTGCTGCAGCGTATTTTATTCCTACAAGAAACCACACAGCAACAGCAGCTTAAGCAGCAGTTCTTCCATTCACACAAACATTTATCTGCACCAGTGTAGCTTTAACAGACATCAGACATGCAACATGCAGGTGGACTCAACCTGTTCAACCTCTTCATTATTTTTTTATTTCACTTTATTTTTCTTTACTAGGTTCTTCATTTAGTTGTATTCTCAATTTCACCAGGTTCTTTTGAGATGAGTCTTACTTGCTGGGTTCTACCTGGGTGAGATCTCCACGATAGACACCACTATAGTTTCATGTCCACTTAAGATTATTTAAATGACTTAAACTAGTCTCAACTCAGGACAGAAGGTAGGGAACCAGCAGTGCTGAAAACTTGGAAACAAAGATTTCCAGCAATTTTCAACATCATCCCTTTTGTCTCTGTTCCCAAGACAGCTGAGAGGCTCTGCTGGGATTTGAACCCAGGATCTCCTGTTTACAAGACAGATGCTTTGACCAACTAAGCCACAGGGCCTCTGACTGCTGTCTTTTTTCTACCTGAACTCAGAGAATAACTGGAAGTTTCTAACACAATTCCACACTTTTCATTTCTGTAAACAAAGAATTGTCTGCAACACCGACTGACATATAGATTAAAGGTGTAATGATGAGTAATGAACAACCAGTGAGTGATGTCAGTAACAACTGAACAATAAAACGGATTAGAAACAGATGATAAGTTGCTAAACCACAGAGGAAGAGTACGCTGGCATGTTTACAGATCACAAAATGTCCACAAGACGGGAGCCGAGGAGGGAACCAAAACCAGCACAGTTGACCTCTGCGGCCACCAGAAGACAAACATCAAGCACCAAAAGTCCAGGAGCCAGGAAAAGACTTCATGGCTCAAACTACACTGACTATCAGGTAAAACCCCAGGAGGGAAAAACCCCGAACCACTAACCACAAAACAGAGAAAACAGGGAAGTAAAACACATCACAGTTCTGTTTCTGTTTCAGAACCGGAGTCAGAAGATGAAGAAGACAGTTGATATCAGGGCATCTTATAAACACAAGGAACCACACAGCAACACAAGTTGACAATTGTTTGAAATTTCCGTAGCACTGATAACCAAAAATAATATAACCAAATGTTTTCATGTGAGGACAAAAAATATGAATGGCCTGTGGGAATGACAGTAGTATGATGGTTACGGGTGAGGATGTGGGAGTGGCCGGCCATTGGCTGAGCTGACTGTCAATCAATCATATTAGAAATACATTTGTTGCTTTATATACATTTTCTTTACATAGTACCAAAAACATAAAAGAAACCTTTAGAGTTTTCATGTATTTTGTATTGTTAACAAATACTAGAGTGTTTGGACAAGTGTGTGTGTAAATGATGCACATTACATGATGTTAGTGATTCATATTGTGGCTTTATTACTACAGATAACTGTGCAGGGAAGCTTTCTAAAGCAACGACACTGCAAGGAGTCGAATCTTGTTCCATGTAACTGCAGGTCCAACAACCAGTGTCGAAAAAACACGTGAAAACCAGAGGATTTCCTCAAGAATTATGATGGTTCATTTTTGAGGCTCTTTATTTAATAATAATGATTTTCTTTTTTTTCTGATCATTCTTGTCAGTGTGGACATCGTGCACACGCTGTATGTACGATGCACACTGAAATTAGTCTCTGCTTTTAACCCATCAACTAGTTTCACTAGTGAGCAGTGGGCTGCTAGAACCAGCGCTCGGGGAGCAATTGGGAGTTAAGGGCCTTGCTCAGGGGCCCCCAGTGATTTACCATTGTGGGCAGCCCTGGGCTTGAACCTGGGTCCTCCACGCCCAAGCCCACCACTCCCTATAATAATAGTGATCATGGTAATTGTTAATGTTATTGATAATTGCCATTCAAGTATGCAACAGTTGTTTTTTTTATTAATTTAGATTATAGCTGTACACTGAAACTTTTAGGAAAACGTTGCACTTAAAATTGTGTCATTATAATTTAATAAATAAAATGAATATTTACCACAATTTTGGAAGTGAGTGTAAAATTGTGATACTGTGTCTCTACATCATAGACATGACGTCGTGTTTCTGAATGACATTTAGGATTTATTAACACAGATAACTGTGCAGGACAAGCTTTCAAAAGCAAAGACACTGCAAGGAGTCGAACCTCGTTCCAATGAAATGGAAGTACCACTACCAGTGCCGAGTTGTAAAAAAAAAAGATATAAAAGAAATTTAAAAAAAAAATCCTTCTGAACAGGTTTGTTAATAATTTCTAAAGTTGTTACAAAGTGTAAGACGACAAATAATCTGAAAATACTTTGAGATGTTATTTTGACATACAAATATTGTTTAAAACGTCAGCTATGTTGGGTCAATTTTTTTCTTTTTTGTTAAAGTGGGAAAAACACGGAGCACCCAGAGAAAACCCACACAACGCAGAGGGCACATTCGGTAGCAGTCGCCGGTACTAAAACCTTTAACGGCTACTGTTTGTGAGAACTAAACCTCTGCGCTGACCTTTGACCTGTTACAGTACGCTGTTCTTATCCAGTAACCAATTTCAAGTTATTCACCTCATCAGTGGCCATCCTGTCGTCCTCTGCGTACCTGGACTTTTCCACTCTGTGTGCGTTGGACTCTTGCAAACCTGCAATCATTTGTCTACACTCACGGAGCTCCTGTTCACAGGTGCGTCTGAGTTTGGTTTCATCACTCAAAGCATCTCTCAACTTTTCAAGATCATTGTAGTATTTTTCACAGTAACTCTCTACCTCCAGTTTCTCATTTCTTTCCTGAGCTAGAAGAAAACTCTTCTTTTGCAGCCTTTTGTTCATGACCTTCAACTGCTTTCTCAGGTAGTTAATCTCCAAATCAGATTGTTGTGTGTGAATGTTCTCCTGGGATTCCTGCCCATTTCCAGAACTAGGTGGCGGATTTTGTGGTACCTGAACCTCACTGAGGACATCAAGTTGGCGGTTTGACAAGACGTTTGGTTCTGAGACCTTTTCAGGAGGAAGATCATCAGTTTGAACGAAGGCATTGATTTTTTCAACAGGTATCAGTTCTTGAACTTTTCCTGTGACAGAGGACTTCTGGACCTCAGCACTCAGCTTATGAAACTGGACGTTGAGCTCTGCCACCTTTGAACCAAGAAATACCACCATCTCGTCCTTTTCTTTCAGTTTGGTGGTGAGTTTAAGAACATTAGCGTCCTGTTCTTGTAACTGCACTTTCAAGTTATTCACCTCATCAGTGGCCATCCTGTCGTCCTCTGCGTACCTGGACTTTTCCACTCTGTGTGCGTTGGACTCTTGCAAACCTGCAATCATTTGTCTACACTCACGGAGCTCCTGTTCACAGGTGCGTCTGAGTTTGGTTTCATCACTCAAAGCATCTCTCAACTTTTCAAGTTCATTGTAGTATTTTTCACAGTAACTCTCTACCTCCAGTTTCTCATTTCTTTCCTGAGCTAGAAGAAAACTCTTCTTTTGCAGCCTGTCTTTCATGACCTGCAACTGCATTCTCAGATAGCAAATCTCCAAATCAGATTGTTGTGGATTTTGTGGTTCGTCTTCCTTGTCTTGGCTCCTGTGATCGATCCCTTCAGCTTCATTTTTTGAATCGAACTCTTCTATGTTGTTTAAAGGGATTTCTTCTTTCTTCTTGCATCTGTTCTTCTCTTCCCTTTTTCCCTCAAAGACCAGCTCAGAGGTCCTGTCTGGTTCTGAACCCTTTGTTTGTGCGACCGGTTTGTCCTGATCCTCGTGATTCGACTCCTGAACTTCACTGAGGACATCAAGTTGGCGGTTTGACAAGACGTTGGGTTTGGAGACCTTTTCAGAAGTAAAATCATCGGTTTGAACGAAGGCATCGATTTTTACAACAGGTATCACTTCTTGTGCTTTTTCCGTGACAGAGGACTTCTGTAAATCAGCACACAGCTTCTGGACGTTGAGCTCTGCCACCTTTGAACTAAAAAATAACACCACTTCCTCCTTTGCTTTCAGTTTGCAGGTGAGTTTAAGAATATTAGTGTCCTTTTCTTTTAACTGCACTTTCAAGTTTCTTACCTCATCACTGGCCATCCTGGACTTTTCCACTCTGTGTGCGTTGGACTCTTGCAAACCTGCAATCATTTGTCTACACTCACGGAGCTCCTGTTCACAGGTGCGTCTGAGTTTGGTTTCATCACTCAAAGCATCTCTCAACTTTTCAAGGTCATTGCAGTTTGTTTCACAGTAACTCTCTAGCTCCAATTTCTCATTTCTTTCCTGAGTTAAAAGAAAAGTATTCTTTTGCAGCCTGTCTTTCATGACCTGCAGCTGATGTCTGAGGTAGTAAATCTCACCATTTGTTTGTGCGACTGGTTTGTCCTGATCCTCGTGATTCGAGGTCACAGTAAAATTCTGTGACTCCTGAACTTCACTGAGGACATCAAGTTGGCGGTTTGACAAGACGTTTGGTTCTGAGACCTTTTCAGGAGGAGGATCATCAGTTTGAACGAAGGCATCGATTTTTACAACAGGTATCAGTTCTTGTGCTTTTCCTGTGACAGAGAACTTCTGTACCTCAGCACTCAGCTTAGATAACTGGACGTTGAGCTCTGCCACCTGACAATCAAGACTTTCTATAATCTCGTCCTTTTCTTTCAGTTTGCAGGTGAGTTCAAACACATGATTCGTCTCATCTTGTAACCTCATCATCATGTTTTTCATCTCATCGCAGGATGACATGTGGTTCTCTGTATAGCTGCACTTTAACTCTCTGTCCCTTTTGATGTACTGTTGCAAATGTGCAATCGTGTCTTTACAGTGACTGAGCTCCGTTTCACTGGCTTGTTTCATTTTGGTTAGTTCATTCAAAGCATCTTTCAACTTTTCAACATCTTTCCAGAATATTTGGCAGTAATGCTGTGCCTCCAATTTCTCATTTCTTTCCTGAGTTAGAAGAAAACTATTCTTTTGCAGCCTGTCCTTCATGACCTGCAGCTGATGTCTCAGGTAGTAAATCTCACTATCAGATTGTGGTTGGCGACAGTTTTCCTGGTATTCCTGCCCATTTCCCAAACTAGGTGGTGGATTTTGTGGTACGTACTCTTCCATGATTTCTCCCCAAAGAGGTTCAGGGATTGGAGATGGTTCAGCTGGATTCACCTCAGGTAGTTGAGGGGCCTCTTCAATGATCTCCAACTGGTCGTTGCTGGTTAAAGGGATTCCTTCTTTCTTCTTGCGACAGTCCTTCTTTTTCTTTATTCTCCCATAGAGCAGCTCAGAGGTCCAGTCTGGTTCTGATCTTCCTCTTTTTGAGGTTTGTGGTATCTTATTTCTGTCTTGTGTCCAGTCATCTTCCACCATGTCGCCCCAAAGACGTTTAGGTGAAGTTGTTTCAGTTGTTTCCTGGGATTCCTGCTCATTTCCAAAACTAGGTATTGGATTTTGTGGTGCGTCGTCCTTGTCTTGGCTCCTGTGATTGATCCCTTCAGCTTCATTTTTTGAATCGACCTCTTCCATCATGTCTCCCCAAAGAGGTTCAGGGATTGGAGATGGTTCAGCTGGATTCACCTCAGGTAGTTGAGGGGCCTCTTCAATGATCTCCCACTGGTCGTTGTTGTTTACAGGGATTTCTTCTCTCTTCTTGCGCCTGTTCTTCTTTTTCTTTTTTCCTTCATAGAACAGCTTAAAAATCATGTCTGCTTCTGATCTTCCACTTTTTGAGGTTTGTGGTATCTCATTTTTGTCTTGTGTCCAGTCATCTTCCACCATGTCTCCACAGAGACGTTTAGGTGAAGTAGTTTCAGTTGAATTCATTGTGTTGGTTTGTTTTTCAGAGCCTGAAAGAAACATTTTTTCTTGGTTTTAAGTGTGTTGTTGTGAAAATAGTTTAGTTTTAACAACAGTGCTGTGCTACAGCAGATCAGTTGGTGTGGATTGTAAAAAGTGTTAAACTCTTCTGAAGAAGGAAGCAGTTCCGGAACTGCTATATAGTCTCAGATCCCCGTGATGTCATAAAGGTCATTGATGTCATCGTGTTCCGTGATGTCATCGTGTTCCGTGATGTCATCGTGTTCCGTGATGTCACATGACTTAACAGTATTAGTAATGGAAAAATGAGAAATCAATAAATAAACAAACAAATATATAACTTCATTGATCATTCTCATGTCAATGAGTCCCTATTTTCTTCCTTTTTATATACTTTAGATTTGAGCAAAAACTACAACATTTTAGCATATTTCCACAACTATATTATTGTGATCAATAAATAAAGATCACATTATGCATGAGGCACAGACACGAGTTTGTGGGAGAGTTTGTGTATGTTTTTAGACATTACTTGGCACATGTCCTCAACGTTCAGGATTTAATAAGTAGGGGTGTGATGAGCTCTCGTGCCAAGAGGTCTTATGATATTAAAAAGAAACTATTTCTTCTCACATGAAAAGCTGTATTTCAAGCCAGCTTGTAAGAGGATCAATATCTTGACTGCTTCTAGTCTGGCAGGAAACCCCAAGAAGAAGAAGAAGGGGATCCTATGCAACAGCAGTCACCCAGTGTTTCCAACTTAACAACTTCTACTCTATATTTATAAGTTTGCAGACACCACCAGTGACTTTTATTCATTTTTTTCACAAAAAAGCGATATCAGTGACAACTCCAGCAATTTTATTCAGGTGTTATTGGGGATTTTTGTAGACTCTAACGTGAAAGCACTAATGGTCCTCGGTCCGTGCTGCAGTGGGACCCTCCCTCGTACCAAAGCTCTCTCAGGTGGCCCCGCCCTCCACCCGCCGCTCACACTTCCAGCCAGAGTAGGCGCTGTTCACCACCTCCCTGCATCCAGACTGCAAATGAAACTCACATTCACACAGCCGCTGCTGGCTGATCCTGCACTGGCCCAGCAGCACTGAATAATATTTGAAAATGTATCATTATAATTAATGTCACTATTTTCATAATCACAGCAATTTTTTCAAATGAGCCCAACTCTTATGTTGCCTTCTGGGTTTGCACATGAAGGACATTTTCGCGCTGTAATGTTTTGATTTTGGTTATTTAATCTGCTTCTTCATCTTGTTGTGCATTGTTTACATGTCTAAGACGTGCACAGACTCATTTGGAAGTTTCTTTTTTCCATTTTCTTTAAATCCAATAGACACAAACATTTGTCCAGTCAGCAGTCGATGTAACTTTTCATGCGCTTCTTCCTCACAGATTTTTGTCAGTTGAGTGAATGTGTGATGCTCGTATTGTGTCTTAATAGATCTGAGTTTTTGATTTTTCATTGTAAGTTTGTATTTATTACCTCACGTGCACTCGGGTTCATGTCATGACTATAAGATGTAACAGTAGACAAAAAAAAAAAAAAACTTTAGCTGATCAGTTCACGTCAATTTTTTTATTTTTTTTTCATCAAAAGTTGACAATTTTTTGAAATTTCCGTTACATTGATAACAAAAAATAATATAACTAAATGTTTTCATGTGAGGACAAAAAATATGAATGGCCTGTGGGAATGACAGTATTATGATGGTTACGGGTGAGGATGTGGGAGTGGCCGGCCATTGGCTGAGCTGTCAATCAATCATATTAGAAATACATTTGTTGCTTTATATACATTTTCTTTACATAGTACCAAAAACATAAAAGAAACCTTTAGAGATTTCATGTATTTTGTTTAAAACGTCAGCTATGTTGTGTGTGATGTTTTACAAACATCTCTTTATGTTGGTTTAGATAATCCTAATTCGTTGTATCTTTATTAGTAATGATCTTAGTTAAGAAGAGCCTTTATTTTACCGGATGTTGAAGTTTTATATAAGAAGTTTATTTTGACAGAGCCATTAGCATATGTCACTTCCTGTTTTAAGTTATCGGGAAGTATGTTGAGTGTGGAAGTATCAACCATGATACAGCCATGCATCCTGGACTGTTACCTCAAAATGCCAAGAACTCTCTACCACCGCAAGAGAACGGCGGGGAGGAAGAAGAGTCTAACATGTGTGACGTTAGCACAAGTTGCACGGAAGTTTGCGGTTCAGGTCAATGGGGTCGCTCGTGCTCCAAGATCTGTCTTGCTAAAGTTTTCCACAAAAGTGACAGGACGAAAGCCATCAAAGCTTATGTAATTCTTGATGATCAGAGCAACCGATCTCTGGCTCGACCGGCGTTTTTTGATCAGTTTTGTGTGGATAGCGAGCCATTCCCATACCACCTTACAACTTGCTCTGGGACAGTGGAGACATATGGTAAGCAGGCAGAAGGGTTCCAAATTGAGTCATTGGATGGCAAGACTCTAATTTCTCTACCACCTCTCCTGGAGTGTCAATCCTTCCCGAACAATCGGGCTGAAATTCCAACCCCGGACGCGGTACTGCAGCAACCACACCTGCAGCACATTTCTCAGCATATTCCGGAATTGGATCCGAAAGCAGAAATACTTCTGTTGCTTGGAAGAGATGTACTTAGAGTACATAAAGTCAGAGCAGGTCAATGGACCACACAATGCCCCCTTTGCCCAGCGTCTGGATTTGGGCTGGACAGTGATTGGTGAGGTCTGCTTAGGCAGAGCACACAAGCCCACAGTCAATACGTTCAAGACGAGCATATGGCAGTCCAATCGCCATTCAATCTTTGAACCCTGCGACAGCTTGATGTGTATAAAAGAAACAGAACAAGACTTCAACAGGCCTAGCAAAGCACCAGAGAAGATGCTGGGGCACTCGGTCTTCAGTTGCACAGATCACGACAACAAACTCGCTCTATCAAGGGAAGATGCACTCTTTCTGAAGATTATGGACACAAGTGTATACAGGGATGACGCCAACAATTGGGTTGCACCACTCCCATTTAAAGAACCACGTCAGCGCCTCACAAACAACAAAGAACAGGCTGTTAAACCCTTTACCATTCTTCAGCAGACATTGAAAAGGAAGCCTGCGATGCAAGAACAATATTTAACATACATGGGAAAAATATTAGCCAGCAGGCATGCTGAGGTAGCTCCACCTTTAAAGCAGAATGAGGAATGCTGGTACTTACCATCTTTCGGCGTCTACCATCCACAAAAGCCAAACCAAATCAGGGTTGTGTTTGACTCCAGCGCCAAACATTGTGGAATCTCTCTCAATGATGTGCTCCTTACAGGACCCGACCTTAACAACTCTCTGCTTGGTGTCCTTCTCCGCTTCCGGAAAGAAAGAGTTGCTGTCCTTGCAGATATTCAACAAATGTTCCACTGTTTCTTAGTGCGTGAAGATCACCGTAATTTCCTTCGCTTTCTTTGGCACAAGAACAATGATCTGAGAGAGCCCGTCATCGAGTACCGGATGAAAGTCCACGTCTTTGGTAACACACCGTCACCTGCAGTTGCCATCTATGGGCTGCGGAAGGCCATCAGAGAGAGTGCTCAGAAACATGGTGATGTTCAGTTCGTTGAAAGACATTTTTACATGGATGATGGTTTAATATCTGTCTCCTCGGAAGCAGAAGCCATTAATCTGCTCCAGGGGACACAGACTTCACTCGCAGAATCAAACCTTCGACTGCACAAGTTTGTGTCAAATTCCAAGGCAGTCACTGAAGCATTTTCCCCTGATGACTGTGCTGCAATAGCCAAAGAGTTGGATCTAAGTGGAGAGGAAGTACCCACACAAAGAAGCTTGGGATTACTCTGGGAAATCCAAACAGACACGTTCACCTATGCTGTGTCAAACGTAAGGAAACCATATACTCGTCGTGGGATTCTTTCTACAGTGAACAGTATCTTCGACCCTCTAGGCTTGCTGGCGCCCGTCACGATCCAGGGAAGAGCCCTTCTCAGGGAACTTACCACTCAGCTGTCTGACTGGGATACGCCACTCCCAGACGACAAGTTGAAAGGATGGGAGGCTTGGAGAGATTCCCTCCAAGACTTAAAGGAAGTTCATGTTCCACGGGTGTATACCTCTGCCTCACCGGGTGCAGTGTGCACAGAACTACATGTGTTTTCAGACGCCTCGAGCAAAGCTATTGGCACCGTGGCTTATCTAAAGACTGTTCAGGAAGGTGGAAAAGCCGAGGTGGGATTTGTAATGGGCAAGGCTAAGCTGGTTCCTCAGGCAGAGCCAACCATCCCTAGGCTTGAGCTCTGTGGTGCTGTTCTCGCAGTTGAGAT
>JABWDQ010000340.1:0-26697 GCA_014839995.1 Xenentodon cancila
AAAACTCCCCCTAACCCTCCTTCGCCAGCTGAAGAAGTTTAACCTACCACAGGAGCTGCTGAGACAGTTCTACTCAGCCGGCATCGAGTCTGTTCTGTGCACATCAATAACTGTCTGGTTTGGCTCGGCTATAAAATCAGACATCAGAAGACTGCAGAGAGCGGTCCGGATTGCTGAGAGGATTATTGGTGCTCCCCTGCCCACCCTTCAGGAACTATATACATCCAGAGGGAGGAAAAGAGCTCAGAAAATCACTCTGGACCCCTCGCATCCAAGCCATCCCCTCTTTGAACTCTTACCCTCTGGCCGGCGCTATAGAGCCTCAAATATCAGGACTACCAGACGGATGAACAGTTTTTCCCCCCAGGCAATCCACCTCATGAACAGTTAAAATGTTCCTCTCATTGTGCAAAAAATAATTTGTAGAATAACCTGACATCTACTGCTACCACCTCCACCCTAATGCTCCCTAACATCCCTGCATTCCATCCTATCACATATAGCACAACTGTACACACCACCTAGTTATTTGTCAATTTATTTTTTACAAATTATAATTATTATATTCTATTTTATTTTGGTCCATTGTATTCTATTTATGTTCTACGTGTATTTTTCTTATTTTCTTATTTTTATTGTCTGTGCGTTGTTGTCTCTGTGTACTGGAAGCTAATGACGCTGGAACAAATTCCTGCGCAAGTGTACTTGGCAATAAAATCTCTTTCTGATTCTGATTCTAAGAGGGAAGAAACCTGGACCAGGACCTGGATCATAAGGGGGAAGAAACCTGGACCAGGACCTGGATCATAAAAGGGGACCCTCCTGCTGAAGACCAGCTTGGTAGAACAGGAAAAGGGGGATAGGAAAGAGAGAATGAAGACCAGAGAAAGGTGGTCAAAGGTGGGACTGCAGGTCTGGATGCAGCTCCTGAGGTTCTGGTCTGCAGAACATGTACAGAAGAGAAAAAGAGGGGACAGACCAGCACAACAAACTACAAGAACAATGGACCACAATTATGCTAATGAGATACTGTTAATAGCAGAGGGTTGAGGTGAAGAAAGGAAGGAGAAACAGAGGAGAGAAGAAGGGTGAGGGGCACCACTCAGTGGATCCACTGGAAGAGTTTTCCAGTGGAATCTGATTTCTGATCAACAGACATCAAAGATGGGTCCCTGGACAGCTCAGTGGGTTGAGCGGGCACCATTTACAGAGGCTGTCGCCCTCATGCAGGCAGTGCAGGTTCAAATCCCCATACCCATTTCCTGTTCACCTACTTTGAATATAAGCCACTAGTGTCACAAAATCCTAAAAAAAAGAAACATCAAAGATAATTCAGAGATTCAGAGTTGATCTGAAGAAGTGAAGCTGTTTTTCATGGTTCAGTGAGTTTTTGTGTCAGAATGGTCATCTTTTCACCGTTACAATCTGTGAACAGCTGTGTTTGACTGATGCTGAACTCACCTCTCATCTCCAGCAGACCACACACCCTCTGTCCATGTCGGACCACTGCTCCACCTCCTGCTGTCAGCTCTTTTTCTCCATCCACAGACCGACGGTAAATCCCCTGGTTCACGTCTTCAAACACATCCAACATCTCAGAGACCCGAGAGGTGTACCCTGCCAACTCCGTCACCTGCAGCACAGTCACCTGTTCAGTCACACCTGGCAGAGACTCGGGTCATCACACAAGGAGCAGATGAAGAGGAGAAAACAGGCACCCGACTTCTTTAGTCATCAATCAGCTGTTCTTCAGAACTTGCGTTTCTCGGTTCACACCTTCACATCAACATGGAAGTGACCATATTCTGCTCATTTCTGTATGTAATTGCAATCGTGTACCTCTAGAGCAGCTTTTCTCATTATTCTCGTCTGTACTGGCAGTACCTCCTTACTGCTCCCATAAGGTTTGATGAGCTGATCATAAGCAGGTTACAAGACATCTATGAAAACATATTTTCTCATTTTTGCTAGTTTAGAGCATTCAGGTGTCTTAACACAGTGCCAAGAGGGAAAGACATAGGCAATGATCTTAAAGAAGCATCTCCTGTCACCTCCTATCGGGTGGTGTGAAATATTGCTTGCGCCAAAAAGCCATACAGCGAGAGAGTCTTGTATACATGATGATGTTTTTATTCTCAGTCCCAACAATGAAGGTTTAAAGAGGTCTGTGTCGGACAGGCAGCCATTCCGCCGCACTGAACAGAGAAACCCAAAACGGTCATCTCCCTCCTGCTCCAACGACTACCGTCCAGTCGCACTGACTCCCATCATCATGAAGTGCTTTGAACGGCTAGTCATGCATCACATCAAGGCTGCTCTCCCCCCCTCTCTGGACCCCTACCAGTTCGCATATCGCTCCAACCGGTCCACTGACGACGCCATCTCCACTGCCCTCCACACAGCCCTCACACATATGGACACCAGAAACGCTTATGTGAGAATGCTTTTCATCGACTTCAGTTCCGCATTCAACACGAAGTGGGCCGCCTGGCTGAGTGGTGCAACGACAACAATCTCTCAGGAGACAACACACCCAGCATGCTCCTCTGACCATCAACAGTGCTGCTGTGGAGAGGGTGAGCAGCACCAAGTTCCTGGGTGTCCACATCTCAGAGGACCTCTCCTGGACTGTTAACACTGCATCACTCGCCAAGAAGGCACAGCAGCGTCTCTACTTCCTCCGCAAACTGCGAAGAGCCAGAGCCCCGCCCCCATCAGGTACACTTTCTACAGAGGCACCATCGAGAGCATCCTGACCAGCCGCATCACCGTGTGGTACGGAGCTGCACCGCAACCTGCCGCAAGTCTCTCCAACGTGTCGTGAGAGCAGCTGAGAAGATGGTTGGTGTCTCTCCCCTCACTTCAGGACATTTACAGCAGCCGTCTGACTCCAAAGCCCTCAGCATTGTGAGAGACCCCACCCACCCGTCACACAGCCTCTTCAGTCTGCTGCCGTCAGGGAGGAGGCTGCGGACCCTCCGGGCCAGAACCAGAACCAGAACCAGAACCAGAACCAGAACCAGCCGACTGAAGGACAGTTTCATCCACCAGGCCGTCAGGAAGCTGAACACTCTGACCTCTGTATCTGCACCAGGCACTTTTGTCAGAACTGGACCGCCTACTTTGCACCAGGTCCCTTTAACCAGACCGATAAGCTGAACACCTGCAGGACCATCACACTTTTAAAAACTGTTGTACACTTAAACCCAACATCATGCTATAACCTGTTTCTTTTTAATTTGCACTTTGTGTTTAAAATGTATTTATTGTGCAGCACCGAGGGTTTGAGAGTAACGTAACTTTGATTCTCTGTATGAACCTCACATGTGGCAGAACTGACAATAAACTTGACTTTGACTTTGAGAGGACATCCCACATCAACGACGTAATTCAGACACAGTCTTATACAGATCTTGAACAGTGCCGGAGCTGCTCTGGATGAGTCCTGCACCATCCAGCCAGGATAAGCCACGGTTGGTGATATTTGTGCGGTTTGTGTCAAAAGACTGTGCTGTTAAGGAGGAGCTGCTTCAGTGCTTCTGAAAGGGATGGTTGTAGATGAGGCGCAACTGCCTCGTTCAAAACTGACTGCAGTGATGTCAGACGACGCACCAGCAGTGTTGGGGGCCGCCAACAGCCTCATACGGTGACCAGCTTTTTCTGGACAATTTGTTGTATCATTCACCAAGAGCCCCTGGTATCCAAAAAGCTGAATATAGACCACGTTTGCAAACCTGTGCTTAAGATTGTGAATTTTATTCACATGCATGCTCTGAATCACAGACAGTTGAAAAAACTCATACCGAACTCGATGAGCACCCTCCCAGTGATCTTCTTCACTGCTCTGTGACTTGGCTCTCAAGAAGCAATGTGTTCTCTTGTATTATTTTTACTTTTGAACCCTCTAACCCTAACCTTGCTTTTTATAGAGGAGAAGGGCAAAGATTATCCTGTGCTACCCAACCCCTAATGGATTTCAGACTTGGGATTTTTGGTGGACATCCTGCTTCACCTGAACAAGCCAAATGTATATCTGCAAGGAAAGTTAAAACTGCTGCCGGACCTGGTGCACAATATTTTTTCTTTTGTCAATGAGTTCAAACTGTTCCAAACTCTTCAGAAGAAGAAAGAGTTCATGCATTTTCCCTCACTGGTGAAGGGATGAGGAGAAGCAGCTGAGGTCACAGAGGGAAGAGTTGGATACTATGCAATGTTGGTTGGAATGCTGCAGCACAATTTTGAGGATAAGTTCTGCAACCTAAAGCAAAAACAGCCAGTGATCCCTTATCTAGTCACCCTTTCACTGCAGACTCAGACCATTTAAAAGCCACTTTAGTGGCAGATGAAGCAGCATCTCAGATGGAGATGATTGAGAGGATGACAAAAATGTGTTTTGCCAGAGGGAACCATGACGTTTTGGAAGAATATATCCAGACAGATAGCCCAATGTTAAACAGGCTGCACTCAAGCTTATGTCAATGTTTGGGTCGAGCTTTGTCTGCAAATCAGTTTTCTCTACACCGAAACACGTCACATCAAAACATTCTCTGTTCTCCTCTGTTCTCACGGACACACATCCAGGAGTTGCTTCAAATGGCAACAACAGAGTACACGCCAGACCTGAAAAAGACTGTGGAAAAGAAAAGAGTGCCAGGTGTCACACTGAGTAAAGGTAGGTAAACTAATCCTGTTCAGTTATACATGCAGCCTTTGGGCTTGGGCTGCATTCATTTCCATTGTTATGCTGATGATACGCAGCTGTATCTGTCTATGAAGATGAAACAGAACCATCACCCAAACTTCAGGTGTCTTCAGGACATCAAGGACTGGATGTCCACTAATGTTTTGCTCCTAAATTCTGATAAAACAGAGGTTGTTGTTTGTGGTCCAAACACCTCAGGAAGGGATTAGATGGTGCTGCGAAGGCCTCCAGTAAAACTGGAAACAGGAGACCGTCTACAACGATCACACATAGGATGGAGCTCTGGCTTGAACTTAGCCAGACTATCCTTTGACCAATGTACGATGAACAATTTTAAAGTGAATCACTGTGGCGCGAAGACACACAGATGAAGAATAGATTGTCTGTATAATACTTTTTCAAGTATCATCTGGAATTGCATCATTCAGGTCCACTTCCCATTTATGTTTCAGAGAATCTAGAGGTGATAAGTTGAGTCAATTATTAATACATATATTTTGCTTAGCCACAAAACGCCTAAGCTGTAAATATCTATAGAAAATGTAATGTAATGAAATTTCTTTGAAAATTGCTTAAAGGACATGAACAAATTATTTACACAGAGATCAGAAAATGAACACAGTCCTACTTCTGACCAAGTGATGAATAAATCATCTGTTAATGATGGAGGAAACATTTGATTTCTTGGTACAGGGGCAGCCTGGGAAAGTTGGTTGAGATTTGAAGGGCGTCTGAATTGGTTCCATATTTTCCCTGACTGGATGACAATGGGGACAAAGCCCGGATATTAGATGCCCAGTAATTATGCATAAGATTTGGAAGTGCCAAACCTCCTTGATGTGTTCTCTGAAGAATACGTCTATTTATTCTTACTTGTTTCCCATTCCAAATAAAGGATGCGATTCTCTCACCCAAATTATGAAAAAGTTTTACACAGAAAAAAATAGGTAAAAAAAGACATTTAGGAAGGACATTCTTGTATCATAACTTATGTCTGGATATTTCACCAAATGATGAAAGTAATGTGAGCAATTCCAGGAAACTCAAGAGAGGATCCGAAATGTAAAACAACATATCATCAGCATATAGTGAAACTTTGTGTTCGATCCCTGCTTGTTTAATTCCCTGAATAGATGAATTTTGTCATATGGCCAAAGCAAGTGGCTCACCTGCAATGGCAATGGCAAAGACAAGTGGGGAAAGGGAGCAGCCCTCCCTTGTACCCCGATGCAGATGGAAATAAGCAGATGAGTTGCTATTGGTATGAACTGCTGCCATAGGAAGTCTGTATAAAATTACTATCCAGGATATATACTTAGGGCCAAAATTAAAATGCTCAAGGGTCTTGAAAAGGTAGTCCCACTCGACCTGATCGAATGCCTTTTCAGCATCCAATCAATTTTCAGTATCACCCTCCCAGCCCCAGCACCAAGCCGGGAGGGACCATGGACAATATTGAACAGGCGTCTAATATTAAAAAACCCATGTCAGAACTTAATAAAGTCCGTCTGATCTGGTGAGATAATTGTAGGGATAACAAGCTAAAGTTGACAAGCTAGAGTCTTAGCAAGAATTTTAACATCTGTATTTAGAAATAAGACTGGGTAGTAAGAGCCGCAGGAGAGAGGGTTCTTGCCCTTTTTGAACAATAATGAGATAACTGCTCGACAAATAGTTGGAGGCAAGATTTTGGCTGAAAGGGATTCTTCGAACACTGAAAGTAATAAAGGTGACAGTTGGTCTGAGAACTTCTTGCCACTCTGCATGGCCCTGATTGTTGCAGTTACTTCTGTGACTGACAGATCTTTCTCCCAGACAGCAGCTAAGTCAGCATCAACACCAGGAATAATAAAAGATTCAAAAAAGCTCCTTCTGGCTGAAGGACGGCCAGGTGTCTCCGAAGTGTCTCGCTTCTAAATTCATAGAACCTTTTAAAGCAGTTAGCGACATCCCAACCACCTGCCAGTGTCTCACCCTTATCATCTCCTGGGATCACATCTAAGACGGTAATTCATTACAATAACACTGTAGAAAGGGCACAGGACACTGAAAAGCAGAATATGAAAACTTTAACCGTGTCTGTCAGTTTCTGGAAGACAACACAGCAGGAACAGAAAAGGAGTTAGGAAAGAGCAGTTGGGACAGATGAAAGGATGCAGGACAGCAGAGGCGTGGCCAACTGACCTCCTTGTAGGAGCTCATGATCCTCTCAACAGCGTCAGCAGCTGCGTTCAGGAGGTTCCTGGCGACAGTGAAGGCCTGTGTCCGCTCGCTAACCAGGTCCTCCTCCTTCATTTGGATCACTGCCTGCTTCACCTCCTCCGAGTCTGCACATATGACACCATCAGTTTTCATGGTTACACAGATGTTGCCATGTTTAAAGATAAAGAAGTCAGCAACCTTCATGACTGGATTTTATAAGGTTATAGATGTCTTCTACAGTTCAATTAGGACTAATTTGGGTCTTAGTGGTCAGCACTGTTGCCTCACAGCAAGAAGGTTCCTGGTTCAATTCCCGGCCCGGTGGGTCTTTCTGTGTGGAGTTTGCATGTTCTCCCCGTGCTTGCGTGGGTTCCCTCCGGGTACTCCGGCTTCCTCCCACAGTCCAAAAACATGCATGCTAGGTTCATTAATATTCTAAATTTCCCATAGGTGTGAGCGTGTGTGGTTGTCTGTCTTTCTATGTGGCCCTGTGATGGACTGGCGACCTGTCCAGGTGGACCCCTGCCTATTACCTGTAATGAGCTGGGATAGGCTCCGGCAGACTCCCGTGACCCTGCAAAGGATAAAACGGGTATAGAAAATGGATGGATGGATGGATGGGGTCTTGTAGCCCTTCTGAAGATCAGAGGAACTCAAGAGTAAACCTGAAAAACTATAAATCCTGGAGCTGAACTCAGGAAACATCATCATCTTTGACTCACACCTCAGTTTTCAGACTCACATCTGTTGATTTTATCAGCTGACAACATTCTGAGCCATTGCAAACATCCGTCTATGCTGTTGTAACAGGGCCAAGTTTCTCCTGGATGACTGAACGTCTCCTATCTCTAAGGGAGAGTCCAACCGCCCTGCAGAGGAAACTCATCTGCACTTCTATCCTCCATCTGGTTCTTTCAGTCGCTACCCACAGGTACCCACAGTTCCATATGCGAGGGGAGGAACATGGATCCCCCTGTGAACAGTCTGAGTTCTTTCTTCACCACAACAGACCAGAACAGAGTCCATATGACTGCAGACACTGGTCCACATGTAGATCTCCTGCCCCATTCTTCCCTCATCCATGAACCAGATCTTGACATACTTGAGCCTCAGAACCTCAGTCCCGACCTGGAGAGAACCTGCTGAGTTATTGCTTCCGCTTTTATTTTTAGTATCATTTTTGTTCATTTTAGTCCTCTAGAACTCTTTCACAAGATCTCTGGTGAATTGTTTGACAGGTCAGAGGCCACGGGGCCGTGTCATTGCTGCTCCTGGTTTCATCCGCCAATTTTTACTGTCAGAGTGACAGGGAGCTCACCCTGTTCAGAGTATCCTGTGGCGGTGATGATGGGCACAGCAACCATGACTAGACCAGCGGAGCTCCACACGTACTTCATGAGGAATTGCTCCAACATGATATACCAAAGACGTTTCAGCAGGATCTGGTTGATCTGTGATGACAGAGCCTGGTAGCTCCGCCGCAGCTGCGCCAGCTCCACCTGCCAAACAAACCAAGCCAGAAATATGCCACGCCAAGCCACATGAGAAACAAATGAACCCCCATCTGAATCTCCAGAACCACCTTTAGGTGCAGAGCTATGTCATACAACTGGCAGCACTCACCTTGTGTCCTCCATAGAAGGCAATCTCCTCAGAGTTAGTGATGATGCGCGAGTGCGTGTACCGCAGGTCTCCCTTTCTTTTAGCCTCCTCCGCCACAAGCTTCCCAAAGTGAGGCGAGCAGGATCGCAGGACTTTTGCAGTAAGGGCCACCACCAGGCCGGCAATGGCGGAGGGCCACGTGGTGTTGGCTCCTGCAGGCAGAAGACTTTCAGATTGAAACACCATCCCATGTTAACACCAACATGCCTCTGGAACACCTGTACCTTTTGCATGGGCGGTGCGCAGCAGTGTGTAGCAGGTGACCACCACATCCAAGATGGGTTTGGTCAGGTTGGAGTACAGGTGTGATACAGAGGCTGAAAACATGACAATATCTTCAGTCAGAGACTGATCTGGATTGGAGAGACGGGCATCCATGTTGCTGACACGGTAGTAAGTCTGTGGACAGAGAAAAGATGCTTTCAGATTCAGGTTCAGAGTCAGACTGAACAACAGATCTGACACAAGACATATCTGACATGATGGACATGTCCAACAAATCTGAAGGAGTGCTTCTGCCCTCAGCCGAAAATCATAACATCTATTCATCATCTCCTTCTTGTCTAGGAGTTTTGAAGGCGGCAGTCTAAGCACCGAGGTCTAGACCTTTCCATCTCCACCTCCTTAGCTGTTCCAGGAGAATGTTGAGGTGTTCACAAACCAAACAAGAGATTCATCCCTTCATCGTAGAAGCAAGTGCAGCGACTCTTGTCAGAGTCTCTCCTAAATGACTGGATTTCAGAAGACAGCTGGTGATCATAGGTGAGGATCTTAGGAACACAGATCAAGCAGTAAACAGTTTAATCTCTCTTCACCACAACAGACCAATCCAGATTCCACACTATTGCAAAACCTGATCCACCAGTCAGTCTGCTGATCCATTCTTCCCTCAATTATGATCAAGACCCTCACAGACTCAAACTCCTTCGCTTGAGAAAGCACCTCACTCCTGATCCCAAGAGTACATTCTCCCTTTTTCTAAATGAGGACCATGGTGTCAGATTTGAAGATACTGATCATTATCCCCACTGTTTCACACTGGGCTGCAAAACCCTCCAAAGAAAGCTGATGATCTAATGAAGCCAACAGGACCACAACATCAGCAAACCACCACCACTGGGGTGAGCCCATGTACATCTAGTCTGTACCCATCAACCTGGCGCACAAGCTCAGTTTCCTCTCCCACCGAGATGTTACACATCCCAAAAAACTGTTTGGGCAACCATTGGCTGTACATTCATTAATACTCCTACCTTGTTTGGACCCACTCTAGGGTGACCCAACATTGCTTGTAAGGGTTGAATCAGTGTGAACCCCTTGGGAAAAAGCTCATGATGCCACAAGGTTCTCGCCATGGAGCCCCTCCCCCAGGCCCATCTCAGCCTAGCTTTTCCATAACCATATACATACATGTACATACTAGCAGCATCAACAACATTGCTGTGCATCCGTTCTAAATAGGGTCACATCAGATGATGCTGAACTGAACTGGGGGATCCACTGTATTGTGCTGGAAGCTTCACTCCCATCCACCGCTGAGAAAATATCAACTTTTCAGGGGTTCTTAACATCACCCAACCAAAATGGGATTACATAGTTAACTAATTAAGTTGTATCTGGGGGCAGCACTGTGTCAGCCTAGTAGGAAGAAATTATTTATTAGTATGACAAAGGCACATCAGAAATGGTCACCAGCAAGCACTGCTGCTACACTTGTGTTTCAGAGCACAGTCAGTCCAACCCATCCCTAAGGACCCACATGCATTGAGAGCCCCTTGAGGGGCATCCCGCTCCTCCACCATAATAGTGTCAATTAAGGGAGGTTTGCTCATACTTGAAAAATACTCAATAGTATAACTCATTAGTTACTTCTTACTAATGTAACTGGTTAGTTTTTTAAAAGAAGTAATCCTGTTATTTATTTTGTGAGTAACATTACCCAGCACTGATCCTGATAAATGAATGAAGCAGACATCAACAGATTCAGTCACTAGTCCTGATAACCTTGCGTGTTACCTGGTTGGTGAAGTACAGCTGATAGGCATGGTTAACCAACCGGCTCCTGAAGCTGAGGGTCAGCTGACCCTCCAGGAATCTGATGGCACTGTTGATGAAAGTTGCAGGAACGGCAACAAGAAGCCACTTCAACAGCTGCAGCGCAAAGGCTTGTGGATCCTTCTGAACAATACACCTGACTATCACACCTGAAAGATCAATCCCAATAATTACTATAAAAACAGAGATCAATGAGAATTATGACTAAAAAGCAGCGAAAAATACAGATAATTACTATCGAGACAAAGAGATGAATGCCTATTGTTACTATCAAGAATGAAAGATCCAATGATAATTATCACAGGTAACGTCTATGACAGTTACAGCCTTGGAGTCATCACTTCAAAGAATCCAGTCAGGATGAACAATCTGCAACTCTTATGACCTGTCCTATTTCTATCACTGTGCTCTGAATAGGGATGGGAATTGATAAAAATTAATCAATTCTGGTTCCATTATCAATATCGCCCATTGATTCAGTTCCTTTTCAGTTCTGTTATTGATTCTCATCCAGTTATTTATAGTACAAATTACTTTGGTTGCATTAACACTTTAATTTCAAGTATGCACCAACATTTTGAACTCAACTTCAACTAAATCAAGGCTGGCTTAAGCAGAAAAACAGAAACTTTTTCAAATGAACTTTGTGACAAAATACAATCGCAATGATCAACACACGTTTTTGTTCGGAAAATGTTTCAGCATATTGGAGGTATTTCCGCCCTTTGACGTGATCAAAGCTCTGCACATGTTGCAACCAAGCAATTTCACATCCATGACGACTCTGTGGGGATTGAATTTTTTTGTACCACGCCAGGAGAGTTTATAGCAACTATCCGTTTGTATAAACCCAGCATCAAACCCAGGTCATTTTGGATTTTACTCTCAAGTCAAAAAACAAAAGGGGCTTCAAAACCGGTCTTCAGAAACCAATGGGTCACATGACATGTTGGAAACATTCTGAGCCAAAATACAAAGCGTGCATGACGTCATCACACAAAAGTGTCAGACGTCAGTAAAACCTAAAAGCGAGATCATTAGGCAGGCGGTATAACAATTCCACGGAATCAAACTACAGAAAGATGGTACACTTCAAGAACCAGTTCTTGGTTCCCATCCCTAGCTCTGAGACTCCCCTACCCCACCAATACCTGTTAAATATCCCATATCTCTACCACTATGCATCCAATACCTCTATCAATACCCTATACCCATACCAGTATCCATCCAATACCACTACCCATACCTCTCTTGACCCAGACATTTTATAACTATAGACCGATTTCCAACCTTCCATTTATCCCTCAAATTCTGGAAAAGGTCGTTGCAGCAGCTGTGTGAACATTTGTATAGAAATGATCTATTTGAAGTTCTTCAGTCAGGGTTCAGATGCATCATAGCACAGAAACAGCACTGGTTCCAGTCTCCAATGACCTTCTTATGGCCTCAGATGATGGGTTAGTGTCCATACTGGTTCTGGTGGACCTCAGATGATGGATTAGTGTCCATACTGGTTCTGCTGGACCTCAGATGATGGGTTAGTGTCCATACTGGTTCTGCTGGACCTCAGATGATGGATTAGTGTCCATACTGGTTCTGCTGGACCTCAGATACTGGATTAGTGTCCATACTGGTTCTGCTGGACCTCAGATACTGGATTAGTGTCCATGCTGGTTCTGCAGGACCTCAGATACTGGATTACTCTCCGTACTGGTTCTGCAGGACCTCAGATGATGGATTAGTGTCCGTACTGGTTCTGCTGGACCTCAGATACTGGATTAGTGTCCATACTGGTTCTGCTGGACCTCAGATACTGGATTAGTGTCCATACTGGTTCTGCTGGACCTCAGATGATGGATTAGTGTCCGTACTGGTTCTGCTGGACCTCAGATACTGGATTACTCTCCGTACTGGTTCTGCAGGACCTCAGATGATGGATTAGTGTCCGTACTGGTTCTGCTGGACCTCAGATGATGGATTAGTGTCCATACTGGTTCTGCTGGACCTCAGATAATGGGTTAGTGTCCATACTGGTTCTGCTGGACCTCAGATACTGGATTACTCTCCGTACTGGTTCTGCAGGACCTCAGATGATGGATTAGTGTCCGTACTGGTTCTGCTGGACCTCAGATGATGGATTAGTGTCCATACTGGTTCTGCTGGACCTCAGATGATGGATTAGTGTCCATACTGGTTCTGCTGGACCTCAGATAATGGGTTAGTGTCCATACTGGTTCTGCTGGACCTCAGATACTGGATTACTCTCCGTACTGGTTCTGCAGGACCTCAGATGATGGATTAGTGTCCGTACTGGTTCTGCTGGACCTCAGATGATGGATTAGTGTCCATACTGGTTCTGCTGGACCTCAGATGATGGATTATTGTCCGTACTGGTTCTGCTGGACCTCAGATGATGGATTAGTGTCCATACTGGTTCTGCTGGACCTCAGATAATGGGTTAGTGTCCATACTGGTTCTGCTGGACCTCAGATACTGGATTAGTGTCCATACTGGTTCTGCTGGACCTCAGATACTGGATTACTGTCCGTATTGGTTCTGCTGGACCTCAGATTATGGATTAGTGTCCATACTGGTTCTGATGGACCTCAGATGATGGATTAGTGTCCATGCTGGTTCTGCTGGACCTCAGATAATGGGTTAGTGTCCATACTGGTTCTGCTGGACCTCAGATACTGGATTACTGTCCGTACTGGTTCTGCTGGACCTCAGATTATGGATTAGTGTCCATACTGGTTCTGATGGACCTCAGAAGATGGATTAGTGTCCATGCTGGTTCTGCGGGACCTCAGATAATGGGTTAGTTTCCATACTGGTTCTGCTGGACCTCAGATGATGGATTAGTGTCCATGCTGGTTCTGCTGGACCTCAGATAATGGGTTAGTGTCCATACTGGTTCTGCTGGACCTCAGATACTGGATTAGTGTCCGTACTGGTTCTGCTGGACCTCAGTAGAGGGATTAGTGTCCGTATTGGTTCTGCTGGACCTCAGATAATGGATTACTGTCCGTACTGGTTCTGCTGGACCTCAGATACTGGATTACTCTCCGTACTGGTTCTGCAGGACCTCAGATGATGGATTAGTGTCCGTACTGGTTCTGCTGGACCTCAGATGATGGATTAGTGTCCATACTGGTTCTGCTGGACCTCAGATAATGGGTTAGTGTCCGTACTGGTTCTGCTGGACCTCAGATAATGGGTTAGTGTCCATACTGGTTCTGCTGGACCTCAGATACTGGATTAGTGTCCGTACTGGTTCTGCTGGACCTCAGTAGTGGGATTAGTGTCCGTATTGGTTCTGCTGGACCTCAGATAATGGATTACTGTCCGTACTGGTTCTGCTGGACCTCAGATACTGGATTACTCTCCGTACTGGTTCTGCAGGACCTCAGATGATGGATTAGTGTCCGTACTGGTTCTGCTGGACCTCAGATGATGGATTAGTGTCCCTACTGGTTCTGCTGGACCTCAGATAATGGGTTAGTGTCCGTACTGGTTCTGCTGGACCTCAGATAATGGGTTAGTGTCCATACTGGTTCTGCTGGACCTCAGCGCTGCTTTTGATACCATAGATCACAGCATTTTACTGCAGAGGCTAGAGTATGTTGTTGGGATTAAAGGGACAGCTCTAGATTGGTTTAAATCAGATCTGTCTGATAGATTCCAGTTTGTTCATGTTCATGAGGTTTCTTCCGTACAGATGAGGGTCTGCTATGGTGTCCCGCAGGGTTCAGTGCTGGGGCCAATCCTTTTCAGTTTATACATGCAGTCCTTAGGAAGTTTTATCCAGAACCACGGCATTAATGTTCATTGTTATGCTGATGATACAGTAAAACTGCGAGAAAGCTTGGAGTTATTTTGATCAGGATTTGTCATTTAAACAGCAGATTAATCAGGTTTTTAAGACTATGTTTTTCCACCTCCGTAATATGACAAAGATCAGGAGCATCCTCTCCCAGAGTGATGTTGGAAAACTAATTCACATGTTCATGCCTTCTAGACTAGATTACTGTAACGTGTTGTTGGCTGGATGTCCAAGTAATTCTCTGAAGATCCTCCAGATGATCCAAAATGCAGCAGCGCGAGTGCTGACAGGAACCAACAAGAGAGAGACCACGTCTCTCCAGTGTTCACTTCCCTCCACTTGTGCCCCAAAAAAATCAGAATCCAATTCAACATTTTATTACTTATTATAAAGTCCTAAACATCCAAACTCCTGGTTTTCTCCAAGACCTGATGGTTCCTCATGTTTCTTAACAGAGTTCTCCGTTCTCAGAGTGCAGGTTTACTTAGAAGTAGAAGATCCAGATGTAGATCTGGAGGACGGGTCTTCTGCTATCAGGAAACATCACTATGGAACCAACTTCCAGTTTGGGTGAAGGAGGCTGACACCACCTCCACCTTTAAAACTAAACTTCAAACGTTTGTGTTCAGTAAAACATCTAGTTGGTGTAAACTTTAGTGTGTCAGGACCAGTAGTCACAGCTGCAGCTGCAGGACCAGACTGGAGCAGCTGGTCTTCAACACAGCTTCATCTGGATCTGCTGCTGTAGACCTGCTGCAGGGGGGCACCAACATGATCCACTGACCTGCAGTCCCACCCTCTGACCACCTCAGTTGATTGGGTGATGTTCTGGTCTCTGGAAAGATTCTACAACTTGTATTGTAAAAGTCGCTGTATAAATAAAATTGATTTGAACAGCTAAGTCTAGTCAGATTCAGACAGTTACAGACAGGTAAAGAAGAGGAGAGACAGGTACAGACCGTCCAGCGATGCAACATATATGGACAGGAAAGTTCTGGACATCAGGGTGATGGAGTGCACGGCGAGCAGGCCGAACTCTGGACACAGTAACCGTGGAAATAGGAGTCTCAGCAGACGAGACAGTCTTAGGATGAATTCTGTGTTAACTGCTGGAGACCTGAGGATGGGAACACCACAGGTGAGGATGGGAACACCACAGGTGAGGATGGGAACACCACAGGTGAGGATGGGAGATCTACTCAGAAACTCACCTCCTGCCTCTCTTCTTCTCTTCTCCTCCATAATTCAAATAGTTGGCCACACCTACAGGTGTTCTAGCTCCACCACTCTGGTTTCTTGCTGCAACTCTCTGAAACACACACCCACCCACTGTTACATGCATATATGAGAGTGTGTATGTGGGTCTGAATGTGTGTTCCTCTACTAGCCACTAGGGCTCGACCTCAAGTGTAAATCAATCTCCACTGACATCCACTGACAAATGTTCAGCTTTAAAGATGGGCCTAATCTGATGATGGTATCAGCTGATGCTGATTGATCGGATATCTCTACACCAATAAAAAAAAAATTATTCTGATGATATCGTTGAAATGGCCCTATTTGATTTACCCTGTTCAGGCAAAGCAATCTGTTTAATATCATATCAAGTAAAATGACATGAAACCAAAAATGTATACATAATGAGGGGCGTGGTTTTGAGAGTGACAGCTGCATCACAGTCTATGAAAATGAAACAGCAAGCTGACATCACAGTAGCTACTTGGTGCCCTCAGTGAACTCGATGTCTGAGCAGTGAATCAAGACATGTTCTTGTTTAAGGCCGTATCCAAACTGTGGTTAAACACCGGCGAGTCAGGGCTCCAGCGGTCCTCGTTTTAGATGTTGAGTCAGTAGTGACTAAGATGGGTGGACAGATGTGTTGAGTCTGAATGTAAGATAAGTTAACAGCTGGTTCTTTACCGTCCCAGACCAGCCCAGGACTCCCCCTTGACACAGATGGAGTTTACCTTGAATCTGTTTGGAAGTTGTTCCAGACTCTGAAACAAGGACTAGCAATGCACTGCTGGGTTCCTGCAGCCCCTCTGCTGCCTAATGTGCAACCTTAGACCACATGCAGCAGGCCAGTCAACTGGTTGGTTGCCAGACAGACCGATCCAAGCCCGTGACTGCTTTAGTTGCCCATGGGTCAACCAGGTCTAGCATCCTAGGTGACTAAGCAATAAGTAGCCAAGCACAACAAACCACAGCCGGCTACGCGCTGGAAAGTGGTCTGACATGGAAGTGTCTTTAAATGACCCTGAAATTAAGGTCTCAGGACTGGAGGATCAAGCTGCTGGCAGACATAGAAGCTGATGAGCTAGTGGCAGTCCAGGTGGGGTCCTCTGGTTAGTCCTGGCTAGCAGCCTCTGACCCCTGAACCCTTCCAGACCTACCCAACACTGGTCACAGCCATCTCTTAGTACAGTTAAGAGCAGAACAAGACTCACCCTGTAAAATGTGGTATGTTCTGTTAGATCTTTATTCACAGCTCAGAAGTGAATACAGAGCCAAGTAGCTAAAGCGAGGACAGCCAAACATTGGCCTTGCGTGTTGGCGGTCAAAAGCCCACGGCCTGGAACGGCCCTAACTCAACATATATTAGAGGTTTTAAACAGTGTCTTCAAACAGTCGGTAGTGCACATGTGTGCCTCACCTGCAGCCCCCTCCACACATATGGAGACAGCTTTTTGAGCGCGTAGGCGGTGACCAGGATGGCCGTCAGCTTCTTGAGTCTGGAGCTCCGATGCAACTTAGCTTCCAGCTTCTTATAGGTCAGCTGCATGCTGACAGTTATTGGGTGACCAACCAGAGCACATAAACAACTGTGTCACAGGAGAAGTCCAAACCTTCTGGATTCGTGGAGGTCAAGGAAACATGCTGGCATCAGAGTCTGAAGCTCCACCTGCACACACAGGTGAGACGCACCACTGAACAGCTGAGTCTGGTTCATATTTGTAGTTTCCAGCTGTGCAAAACATAAATAAAAACAGAAAACAATTATTCATAAATCTCATAAACACATAATTTATTTCCAATAGAATATAAACAATCAGATGCTGAAACAGACTTTTTTATCATTTCATCCAAAATATTAGCTTGTTTTGAATTTGATATCAAGTGTAAACAGTTGGATGAGAGTGATGTCTATCAATTCTGTGGCATCTTCTCTTCTTCCAACATCCTTCTGTAAACATCTGGAAAATGAGGAGTTTTGGGAGAGGAACGTTGTCCCGTTCTTGTCTGATGCAGGTTCTAGCTGCTCAATAGTCCTAGACCTTTGTTCGAGTTTTGGTTTCATGATGCTGCAGATGTTTTCTGCTGGTAAAACATCTGGGGTGCAGATAGACCAGTTCAGCACCTGGTGTCTTCTCCTATGAAGCAATGCTGCTGTGATGGATGCAAGTTCAGCATCATCTTGCTGAAATCTGAAAGTTCTTCCCTGAAAGAGACGTCTGACTGCAGGAGATGTTGCACTAAAACCTCTGTGAACTTGTCTTCATTGACAGTCTTTTCAGATGTTCTAGCTGCCCCATAGACACTAATGCAACCCCAGACCATCAGAGATGCTTCTGAACTAAGCTGATAACAAGCTGGATGGTTCCTCTGTTGTCTGTAGGGCACAGGCTTGGTGGTCTCAAGAAGACCTTCAGAAGTCTGTTGATCTGACCACAGATGAAGAGTTGACCTCTTTGGTCCAGAGATGATTACAGTGTTGCTGGATGATGTTCACATACATCTTCTTCTCTGCTTGATGCAGCTGTAAGCTGCATGTGTGGATGGTACGGTGAAGTGTGTTCTCAGACAGAGATCTCTGGAGGAGCTCCTCAGTCCATGCAGTGATCTCCAGGAGAGATTCATATCTGGCTTTAAATCAGATTTGGTTTGTGTTCATTACTTTTCCAGCCTTCTGTTGCTCCCGTTACAACTTTTTACTGATTGTGTTGCTGCTTCAAATTCAAAATAGGACAATAAATTCCTTGAAACGATAAATGTCTCCCTGTCAACATCTGATGTTGTTTATAGTCTGAGAATAAAATATGGATTTTTGAGATTTGGAAATTGTTGTCATTTATGTTTTCCCAAAGCGTCCCAACGTTTTTGGAACTGGGGCTGTAAAACACTTGAGTTTTGGTGTATAAGCATCTAATGGATCCTCACCTGCACGGTAGGGCTGCAACTAAGAACTATTTTTTATAGTCAATAGATTATTGATTATTGAAACAATTAATCAACTAATCACATTATGAATTGTGAAATAACTTAAAACAATCTTATTTAGCTACTAGGTTTTAAAATTAGCCAGACCAACCCAAACCCTCAACAGACCGACCCAAACATTCACCAAACGTCCCAGACCCTCAACAGACGTCCCAGACCCTCACCAGACGTCCCAAACCCTCACCAGACGTCCCAGACCCTCACCAGACGTCCCAAACCCTCACCAGACGTCCCAAACCCTCACCAGACCGACCCAAACCCTCACCAGACCGACCCAAACATTCACCAGACCGACCCAGACCCTCACCAGACGTCCCAGACCCTCACCAGACGTCCCAGACCCTCACCAGACGTCCCAGACCCTCACCAGACCGACCCAAACCCTCACCAGACCGACCCAGACCCTCACCAGACGTCCCAAACCCTCACCAGACCGACCCAAACATTCACCAGACCGACCCAAACATTCACCAGACCGACCCAGACCCTCACCAGACCGACCCAGACCCTCACCAGACCGACCCAAACCCTCACCAGACGTCCCCAAACATTCACCAGACCGTCCCAAACCCTCAAACGACCGACCCAGACCCTCACCAGACCGACCCAAACATTCACCAGACCGACCCAGACCCTCACCAGACCGACCCAGACCCTCACCAGACCGACCCAAACCCTCACCAGACCGTCCCAAACCCTCACCAGACGTCCCATACCCTCACCAGACGTCCCAAACCCTCACCAGACGTCCCAAACCCTCACCAGACGTCCCAAACCCTCACCAGACGTCCCAAACCCTCACCAGACCGACCCAAACCCTCACCAGACCGACCCAAACCCTCACCAGACCGACCCAAACATTCACCAGACCGACCCAGACCCTCACCAGACCGACCCAAACATTCACCAGACCGACCCAGACCCTCACCAGACCGACCCAGACCCTCACCAGACCGACCCAAACATTCACCAGACCGACCCAAACCCTCACCAGACCGACCCAGACCCTCACCAGACGTCCCAGACCCTCACCAGACCGACCCAAACCCTCACCAGACGTCCCAGACCCTCACCAGACGTCCCAAACCCTCACCAGACGTCCCAAACCCTCACCAGACCGACCCAGACCCTCACCAGATGTCCCAGACCCTCACCAGACGTCCCAAACCCTCACCAGACCGACCCAAAACCTCACCAGACCGACCCAAACCCTCACCAGACCGACCCAAACCCTCACCAGACCGACCCAAACCCTCACCAGACATCCCAAACCCTCACCAGACGTCCCCAAACCCTCAACAGACCGACCCAAACCGTCACCAGACCGACCCAAACCGTCACCAGACCGACCCAAACCGTCACCAGACCGACCCAAACCCTCACCAGACGTCCCCAAACCTTCACCAGACGTCCCCAAACCCTGACCAGACGTCCCAAACCCTCACCAGACCTCCCAAACCCTCACCAGACCTCCCCAGACCCTCACCAGACGTCCTCAGACCCTCACCAGACGTCCCCAGACCCTCACAAGACCGATCCAAACCCTCACCAGACCGACCCAAACATTCACCAGACCGACCCAAACCTTCACCAGACCGACCCAAACCCTCACCAGACGTCCCCAGACCCTCACAAGACCGACCCAAACCCTCACCAGACCGACCCAAACCCTCACCAGACCGACCCAAACATTCACCAAACCGACCCAAACCCTCACCAGACCGACCCAAACCCTCACCAGACCGACCCAAACCCTCACCAGACCGACCCAAACCCTCACCAGACATCCCAAACCCTCACCAGACGTCCCCAAACATTCACCAGACCGTCCCAAACCCTCAGCAGATGTCCCATTCCTGATCCAGAGGGTTCAATATGATGTTATTCCCTTTGCAGCTCCAACAGCTTTAACTCTTTTGGGAAGGCTGTCCACAAGCTTTAGGAGTGTTTATGGGAATTTTTGATCATTCTTCCAGAAGTCACACTGATGTTGGACCAGAAGATCTGGCTCTCAGTCTCCGGTCTAACTCATCCCAAAGGTGTTCTATCAGGTTGAGGTCTGGACTCTGTGCAGGCCAGTCAAGTTCATCCACACCAGACTCTGTCATCCAGGTCTTCATGGACCTGCTTTGTGCACAGTCATGTTGCATTGTACTTGGTGGTATGGCAGCTGCGACCGCGGGCGACCGCGAGTCAGACAAAAAAAAATGCATAATGATATTCAGGTCTGGTTCAAATGGGCTGGTTAGAATAATTATTGCACCTTTAAAACTCATATTTAAACAATTTTATAGCATATAATACCAGAAACACAAATCATAAAATCATAAAGACATCCTTGGCTGACTGACACGAAGATGCAACCGGAGCTGTCAGCACAGGTGCAGGTGTGACACGAGGCAGGTGATGGAGACGGTTGGGGAAAAGTTGAAGACAAGAAATTAAAACCCAGATGGGCCGATAGAAAAATGTGAGGAAATAGTGAATGAAGATTATATTTGTTGGTCTGATCATCAGTGTTTGACCGGTTGGGGTAAGACAGACCAGGATTATTATAGCGCAGGGAAACAAGATCATTTCATTCTTTTCCTTTAAAATCAAATGTCAGTGAAAGCAACAATATATTTCAGATATATTCAAGAATGCAGGAAAAGCCTTTTTCAGTCTGGGTTAGTGGTTATAGCTGTATGATGATGGTACAAGATGTAATGTCCTACTTATGCAGTAAAATCTCTGACGGACATCTATAGACTATAACAGCACATTAACATTTCAACACTTGTATTTTCTGTTCATATAACCTTAAGGCAACGACTAATCACAGCATACTTGTATTTATTTTTGTGTAGCAGGTCGGGTTTTATTTTGCTTTCATCAAAACTTTCCAGTTTGGTTCCAGTTGCTGTTGGGTCCGCTGAAACGCCGGGCAGTCACGGGTCATTTTAAACCTACCCGCACATCAGTGACGTCCACTCATGATTGACAACTGTGCTGAATGCTTTCTACTTGTGAATAATCTTTGTCATTGTAGGACACTGAAGTCCAGATAGTTTGAAAATGGTTTAATAAACCTTTCTAAATTGATGCTCTGCAACAATTTACTTCTCTAAGATCATTGCAAATGTCTTTCACTGTTGTACTTGTGTTTACACACACCTGTTGATGATCAGCTCGTCAGAAATGATGATCAGTTTATCAATGATGAAGGGAAACTTTGGACTGCACGTTTTTTTCCTTTGACTTAAATTTTGTAAAATAAATAAAAACAGACTGGAACAAAAGGTCAATATTGTATAAGTCTGATTCTATGACTCACTGTGATTAGATGGTTTTTAATTTTATTTTCCCAAAACAAAAAATAAGACAGGATTAAAAGTGGAGCTCCTAACCTTTAGACATGCTTGTAAACATAAACTACTTCAAACGTCTCACACAGAGGATCAAAGGCTCTGAAGGAAATGTGAACACATTCCCTCCTACTGGACTCCTAGTCAGACCGTCAGACGTCTGCAGCTGGACCCTGGAAGGACACCAGAACCAGAGGACACGTTTCAGATGTAACTGTTCTTCCGCTGTATCAGTTCCTGTTCGTTGTTTGAAACCTTGTAAATGCCGAAAACTGCTGCATGTCTGTAAATCCTTGAAACTTGACAGAATTAATCTATATTTTGTAACTTTGGTGGATGCAGTTGGAAAACTCCCCCACACAGCTGTCATGTGATTTCTGGAAGCTGGCTCTCAGTTTGGTTTGAAACTTTGAAACAGAACATGTGAAAGAACGAAGATAAGTCCTGGCTCTTGATGTCAGCAGTCGGCGCTCCTGACAACCTGTCCAGTGAGATGTGAACTGGGGCGGATGACGGTTCCTCTGATGACCGACAGAGCACTCAGATTTTCATTCTGATTGGTTGGATCACATTTTAAACAGTTTATCTCTGACCTTCAATGTGTCCAAGCTTCTTTTTGCCCGTTTGGAACTGCAAACAGACTTCTCTGAGGGTGACTGTTTCGATGCTGCTCCCTGCTGGACACCGCTGGAACAGCAGCTGGGGTTTGACTTCAGCCAAAACCCTATAAACCATTTCAAAAATGAACAAAATATCAATAAACTGAAGTGAAAAATAAAATTGCATCAGTAATCAGAAAAAAGAAGAGAAAATACTAAAAAACATCTTATAATAAGACCAGTCTACGATGGGACTCCGAAGGGCCATTTAAAAGCTTAAGTGGATCCACTATACCAGAAACTAAAAAACAGTTCCTCCTAGTCCACCACGGGGAAAAGTTTAGCTGAACCACACAGCTGGTTTTGCTTTGTACTGAAAACCATATATAACCAAAGAAAACACCACACCAAAACAGTGAAGAGTGGAGTGGAGAGTGATTAGCCTAGTGGTGCAGAGGTGGGCTTGGGCCTGGAGAACCAGGCTCAAGAACAGGTTCAAGTCCCTGGGCTGGCAACAATGGTGAATCACTGTGGGCCATTAACTCCCCGGGCTTCACAAGTGCTCCAGGTGTTTACAGGTGTTCAGCTTGTACAGGACACCTGGGTCAAAATCCTCAAAGACCAGAACCAGGACTCAAGCAGGTCACATGACTAGGACTGGAATCAAATCCAAAATCAACAGTAGGACCAGGAGCGTTAAGCAAAGCGACCACTAGGACCAGATCCAGAACTAAAAACAAAGCCAAAAGCCTTTGTAGGACCAGAATATTGGACTAAAAACAGACCCAGGACTAGATCAAAAAAAGAAGAGCCAAGCAGCTAATTTGGTTTTTACGCCCGGGGAGCGGGCGGAGTTGAGTGCCTTGCTCAGGGGCCCCCAGTGATTTACGATTGTGGGCAGCCCTGGGCTTGAACCTGGGTCCTCCACACCCAAGCCCACCACTGTAACCACTAGGCCACCACTCCCCCAGGACCAAACTGGCTGGAGAAGCAATTCACACAAATTTAACAACTAACAGTTCAGTTCACTATAAAACAGATCAGTCACATGACTGGCTAGAAAAGCCGCATTTCAGTTGGGGTAAAACGGAAACATTAAAAGAGAAGTCAAATTCATCTGGAAATCTGCTTTTTAAAACTTTGTACATTTTGTGTTGAAACTGAGTTAATGGAAAACTGTTCAAACACCATGCACCATGTCACTTTAATCAAACCGAAAAACTGTTGTTGTCATGTCACAACTTGTTTCTTGTCTCCTTTTAACCTGCACTTTGTGTCTAAAATGTATTTATTGTGTAGCACCGAGGGTTTGAGGGTAACGCAATTTCGATTCTCTGTATGTATCTCACATGTGGTAGAATTGACAATAAACTTGACTCTGACTCTGAACAATTCTAATAGGACAATCTGTTGTATAGTTAAGTGTCAATCAAATTACTGGGTGTGGTCAAAGTTCCTATTTGACCTGCATCCATTAAGGCCCCAAATTTAACCAAACTCAGGTCCGATCAGGAATTTCATTTATTCAAAATGACTTTATTGATCCGCTAATGAAAATCTATCAGTGCGTAAAAGACACCGGAGCGCAATTTTAAAATCAATCTGACCCAAACAAGAAGTGATGGGATGGTTCTGATTCAAGGGTCAAACCGATCCACGCTTTTCAAGTCTGATTTAATGCCGGAAATACACCAGAACCAGAACCAGGACCAGCTCCAGAACACGAAACAACAGCAGAAGCAGAACTGAGACTGGGCTCAGGACCAGAACGAGATTCTGAACCAGCCCCCGAATCAGGATCTGCATGAAAACCAGTATCAGGTCCAGGGTTTGGATCAAAACCAGAATCTGAACCCGAGTACACACCAGGACCAATAGCAGGTCCAGCCTGAGATCGACACGTGAGAACAGGACACACCTTCAGGTGTGTGAAAAACAATAGATTTACACGGGAACGCGCGCGCGTTGACCCCGCTCAGTTCTGGCGCTGACGGACCCTTTGAGTCCGGGTGCATCGCCGGGCCTCGCTCCGGTCCCGGACTGTGTCCGGGGGGGTCTTTGACCTGTTGAACAGAGTTCCGGTTCTGTTCTCTCCCTGGACTCAGCAGGATAAACGCGCGTGTCACCGAACCGATGCCAAGCTGGATCAGCCCCTCACCCTACCCCTCTGCTTGTCTCCCGGACCGGACAGGACCGGACCCAGCGCCACGGACTCTGTCATGCTAGCTGAAGCTAACGGCTAACAGGAACTTTGTTGTTCCTCTGATTCCGCATTATTCCGCCTCTAACGACCCAGGAACACCCGCGGACCGTCCCCAGTCTCACTCCGGCAGTCCGAACCATACCGAAACCTTACCGGAACCTTACCTCCTGCTCGAACCGGTCCAGGAGGCGCTGGAGGCTGCGGCCGGTTCAGCCGAGTGCACCTGAAGGTCGGGCCGCGTCCCAACACTGATAACACACCACCCTCCCTCCGAGCCCGCACACGGCCTGGTTTTAACGTCTCTGCGAGGACTCGGGCTTACATAACTGGATTCGGTCCCGGGTCACGGGTGGATCCGGTTTACGTCACAGTTGTATTTAAACTGGGACAGAACCAGTCAGACCCGTGTTCGGGTCCCCTTTTAACCCTCACAAGTTTAGAAGAACTTTCCATCCAGACCGAAACTGACGTTTAAACACAGTTACGAAACTTTTGATGTCTGCGCACAGTCACATGGTTCATGTAGACTTTTGTTTCAAGACAGACAGACAGACAGGCAGATTTCAAATCCTTGCACAGAAATCTTCCTAACGCAAAAAGTTTCAGATGTTCAAAACTGTGCGTGCGCCCAAATCCACATGTTTCATTTGAACATCACAATCAACGTAAAATCAATGTGGTGGCCTAGTGGTGGGCTTGGGCGTGGAGGACCCAGGTTCAAGCCCAGGGCTGGCCACAATGGTAAATCACTGGGGGCCTCTGAGCAAGGCCCTTAACTCCCAATTGCTCCCCGGGCGCTGCCCTGCTAGCAGCCCCACTGCTCACTAGTGAAACTAGTTGATGGGTTAAAAGCAGAGGCTAATTTCGGTGTATCGTACATACAGCGTGTGCACGATGTCCACACTGACAATGATCATGAAAAAAAAATTGAATGTGGATGGATGAACACGACAATCCTCCCAATCTCCTCCTTCAAGTAGATCAATTTGAATATGATAATGAGGATAAATATCCACGAGAAACCCCTTTCCAAACAAGGAATTAGTGAAAGTAGGTGGGAAAAAAAATATTGACTGTGAGCTGGAGACACTCCTAAATTCCAATAAACAGAGGTTGTTGTTTGTGGTCCCAAACACCTTCGGAAGGGATCAGAGGGTGTTGCGATTCATGTGTTTGTATCTTCTAGACTAGATTACTGTAATGTTTTATTAGCAGGATGCCCAAGTAATTCTCTGAAGATCCTCCAGCTGATCCAAAATGCAGCAGCGTTACTTGCTGCTTAATTACTTGTATATAAAGTCCTAAACATCCAAACTCCTGGTTTTCTCCGAAACCTGATGGTTCCTCATGTTCCTAACAGAGTTCTCCATTCTCAGGGTGCAGGTTTACTTGTAGTTCCTAGAAGATCCAGATGTGGATCTGGAGGACGGGTCTTCTGCTATCAGGAACCATCACTATGGAACCAACTTCCAGTTTGGGTGAAGGAGGCTGACACCACCTCCACCTTTAAAACCAAACTTCCAACGTTTGTGTTCAGTAAAACATTTAGTTGGTGTAAACTTTAGTGTGTCAGGACCAGTAGTCACAGCTGCAGCTGCAGGACCAGACTAGAGCAGCTGGTCTTCAACACAGCTTCATCTGGATCTGCTGCTGTAGACCTGCTGCAGGGAGACACCAACATGATCCACTGACCTGCAGTCCCACCCTCTGACCACCTCAGTGTCTGCTGTCTATAGATATAGATATAGATATATATATATACATATATACATATATATATATATATATATATATATATATATATATATATATATATATATATATATATATATATTGTGTGTATATATATATATATATATATACACACCCATACATTATTATATATA